>PVIU01003992.1:0-134424 GCA_004026605.1 Ondatra zibethicus
ACTCCTTCCTAGGCCGGGAGGGATGGGGGTGGGCCTTGGACTTCCAACAGGGCAGGGCACCATGCCCTCTTTCAAGGAAGAAGGGGGAGGGAGGAGGGGTGGGGGGTTAGTGGGAGGGGACCGGGAGAAGGGGAAGAAAGGTAAAAATTTTATTTCTTTAATTATGTTCTTGAATGGAAAAAATAAAACAAAACAATGTATGGAAAAAAAAAAACAACTTGCTGGTCACATGGTTTGAAAGTCCTGTTTGAGGGGCTGGAGAGATGGCTCAGTGGTTAAGAGCATTGCCTGCTCTTTCAAAGGTCCTGAGTTCAATTCCCGGCAACCACATGGTGGCTTATAACCATCTGTAATGAGGTCTGATGCCATCTTGTGGCCTGCAGACATACACACAGACAGAATATTGTATACATAATAAATAAATAAATATTTTTAAAAAATTAAAAAAAAGAAAGTCCTGTTTGAGAAGGCTTGGGATGGCCTTCCTCTGTTATCTGTAGCAGCTTCTATTTCTATAAAACTCTCTCTCTGTAGCAAAAAAGGTTTTGGGGGTGTCTCCATGTACAAGGTCTTCCAGAGTCTTGGTCAAGGACCTAAGTGATTGAAGACGTTTCCATAGTGCCAGTCTCGGGCTTCTTATTTTCCTGGTCACACTGTTTAATCATGTGGTCTTGAAGAAGAGAGAGAATGGAGTTAGAGGTTGAATTACACTTTTCTTTTCTTGCTCCTTAAAGCTGCACACCACTGCCCAGTGACAACCGCTTTTCCCTTTACTCTCCGTGTTTGAAGAGGGCCAGAAGTGAGAACAGATGGGATGGAGAGATCTTGGGAGATTAGCTGGCATAAGGTTCTAAAGTATGATTCGGGGACTTACAGTGTAACCAGGGGAGGCCCTGAGCCTCTTTAGGAGCCCAGGTTATTTTTGTGTAGGACAATCTTTGTTTTTCTTCTTCTGTTATCTCTCCATATGGTGGCATTGCCTAGCAGCTATAGATCCTGTGATGTCACAGTAGATGAGATGCAGAAACACATGAAAAGATCTAATTGTCCATCATTAGGCCAGATGTTTAAAGACATTTGCAAGCTGACAAGATGCTTCGGTGGGTAAAGCAAGTCTGACAACCTTGGCTCCACTCATGGAAGCAGCGTCAAGGCAAATGGAGAGAACCAACTCCACGTCGCACCCGTTGCATGCACCGCCTCATACATATCTGCAGGAACGATAATAAATAAGCATTCAAAAGAAGAAATTTGCAAGGTTGGGATGTAACTCAGTGATATAGCACTTGTCTTACTTGTGTGAGGCCCTGATTTCCATGCCCGGGACCATGCATACACCATACGCACACAGCAGAACTGAACTTCTTCTTCAAGAAAATATGTTTTCCTTTAAAAAAATATTTATATT
Source organism: Ondatra zibethicus (assembly GCA_004026605.1). Taxonomy (NCBI): domain Eukaryota; kingdom Metazoa; phylum Chordata; class Mammalia; order Rodentia; family Cricetidae; genus Ondatra; species Ondatra zibethicus. Next base: position 1,409 of record PVIU01003992.1, read on the forward strand.
GCTGGCCACAGAGGTGTGTGCCTGTTACTTGGTCCCTGCTGCTAGGGAAGAAGGGAAGAGAGAGAAGCTTCCTTTCTCCATCCCACCCCCGGCCCCAGTCTTGCTCTCACTCTTGCTCTAGTTTACTTTTATTTGTGTGTGTTTGTGTGAATCTGTGCCTTGTGTGTTCTGGTACCTTAAGAGGCGGAAGAAGGCATCAGATCCTCTGGAACTGGAGTTCCAGACTTTTGTGAGCTGCCAATGTGGGTGCTGTGAATTGAACTCAGGTCTTCCAGAAGAGCAGGGAATACTCTTAAGTGGTGAGCTACTTCTCTAAGCCCAGAAGGATTTCTTGAACTCAGGAATTTGAGGCCAACTTGGGCAACACAGTGAAGCCCTCACACACACACACACACACACACACACACACACACACACACACACACACACACACACACACACTCTCTCTCTCTCTCTCTCTCTCTCTCTCTCTCAAGAAAAAGCATATGAACATGTAGGCTTCTTGTTGATATTTTATGTAAATTACTGTTTAATTTAATACCAAATACACCAAAGCTTGATAGCACAAACAAAAGCCTTTGGGTCCTTAATAACTTTAAAGGACACAAAGGAGCTTTGAGACCACAGAGGCTTCAGCCACTGAGCCGGAAGATCAAGGATGTCCTAGGTGTTTGGGCATAGCAGCCCCCTATGAATCCACCTTCACCCAAAGGGCTTAAGCTCAGGATGCTCAGTCTGTTCCTTGGGAACTAGGGGAATACCTTGGTGTCCACAGAAGGAGTGGAGCTTTATGTGCTCCCAGCCCAGCTCCTAAGGCTCACTGGGATGAAGCAGCAGCACTGTGCGCTGCTGTGTTCCTGCCTCCAGTCCCAGCATAGGAGTTCTAAGCCTTCTGAGTGTCCCTTCTGGGCTAGGCATCCTAAGTGGGGCTCCATTGACTTAAGGAAGAAAGGGCTGGGTCTCAGGAGGCACATGTCTCATGAGCTGGTGGTAATCCCAGGCCAGATGCACCAAGGGGTTAGAGTGGCAGTCTGGCCAGATGTGGAGTTGGGGAAGTGCCCAGCCCATCTGGGGCTCAATTCTCTGCTTGATGGGGTCTTTTCAGTTGCCTTACACTCTGATTGGAGTCTGCAGCTTCGAACAAGTGAAAACCAGTGAGCTTCCTCCCCTGGCTCCCCAGGACTTCACTGAGTGTCTCTGCAGTGGCAGCCAGAGGTTTCAAAGGTCACCCCAGCTGGGCGGATTAGAACAACAGATCTCCCAGCAAAGTTGGCTGCCCTGCAGAAGGCAAATTGCAACATCTGTGAGGAGGGTTAGAACAAAGCTCCTTACTTTCTCCGCCTGGCCTGGCCTCTGCATGCTCGCTCGGCTCTCCCGTTTCTCTCCGTTATTTCTGGACGTTGGACCAGACTCTCATCAGCAGTGAAGCTGGCCTCTGATCTGCCTTCTGTGAATGCTCCCTGGGGAGGAGGCTGTCGTCAGGTGTGTCTGGGGGTAGCCATGTGTGGCCCTGCCCCACTTTGCTTGGGTGGATCATGGTGAGGCAACCTGGCACAGCGGAGGAGCAGCTCAGTGCTGGATTAGGAGAGATTAGGGTATTTGTCAGGATTTGAGAGCATTGCAGAGAAGATTAAGGAGGGCAGAGGGAGCCATCAGTGCCTGTGGTGTTTGTACGCCAGTGCTTTTGCCACCTCTGATATGAGCTGTTGGGGGTTCTACAGGCTGGGTGCCACACTTGCTAGGGAGCACCTCCCAGCAGGGACGGTTAGGTATTTCCAATGTATCCTGTGACTTCAAGGTTCCAAGGTGATCTCATGTATGTGTGTGCTCGGAATAGGGGAGGGGCAGCTGGCTTTTCCAAATTCCCTCTGGTTAACTTGACTTGTTGTCTGTCTCTGTGTCTCAGAGCACTGCTCTGTCTTGGCTGTAGTGACAAGTTCCTTTCCAGGTTCAAGAGACAATTTACAGTGCTTTTGATCAAATTAAAGTCCAATCTACTCGGAGCTGCTTTGGGTGATTAATTAATTGCGTTACGTGTAGAAACCTTACTCGGAGCTTGGCTCTGCCCCAGACATCAGTGGGCCACTGCTCCTTTGACCCCTTCCTTGTGCTTTTCTGTTTCTCCTTTGTCGATTGGTCTGAATTTGACTGAGTACTGAACGAATCCCCTGGCTGGGGGTGTTTGATTGCAGCTGCTGAATATTTATTTCCCTGCCGGTAGAGATTGTGGCACACGCCATCCAGTTTCTCTGGTATTCTCTGCTGGAATGTGGTCACCAGGCTCGGTGGAGGGAGAGAGGAACAAGAGGATTTGGCTCAATTTATTATTAATTTCCCCCCAAATATGCAGTAGCCATCAGTTGACAGCATGGCTGGAATTTGACTGCAGCTACAGAGCCCTGGGCTGAGGGTGGGTGCAGCTGTTTGGCATGGCTACACAGCTTGGGACTTGGATCTGTGACAGGGGAGTCATCCTCCTCCCTGGAGCTTCCTCACAGGGGACTTGGTGGTTCCTGGCAGTTTTAACTTGTCTATGTCTTTTCAACCAGAAGCCAGACCCCTTGTCTTTTGTTCTTTAGCCCAAGTGTGTCACTTTTTAAATAGAATTCAAAATTAGAAATTCTAATATACGTGTGAACATACATACATGTGAATACATACATATATGTGAATGCGGGTTCCCGGGTGCCCCGGTGTGAGTGTGGAGACAAGAGGACAACCCGGATGGGGGCCTTCATTTTCCATCTTGCTTGGTTCAAGGTCACTATTGTTGCTCTGCTGCATACGCCAGGCTAGGTGGCCCCGAGCTTCCTGGGACTCTCCCATGTCTGCCTCATGCCTGATGTTTATGTATCTGGAGATTCAATCATCTTGCACTTGTGGAGCAAGCGCCTTTGTCCTCTCTTCTGTCTCCCTAGGCCAGGTGTGTTTCTATTGGTGAGATTATCTAGGACCCTCCAGAGATCTCGATGGACTCCAGGAGGTTTGGCGAGCCACTCTGGGGAGTCTTTGGTCTTCTAGAGCAGCTTCTTGCCATGCTGACAAATACCTCAGAGACATGGATTCAGAAGCAGGAGGGATTTATTTTGGCTAACGGTTTTATGGTTGGCTGGCTTCCTTGGTTCTGAGACTATGGCAAGGCTGAACATCTTTGGGAAGGAGGTGCTGAACCGAGCAGCTGTCTCACAGTGGCCAGGAAGCAGAGGGCAGGGAAAGGAAGATGCCCATCAAAGGCAGACCCCGTGATCTACTTCCTCTACCCAGGTCCCACCCTGTTGTAGCTCATTGGTGTGAACTCATAAATGCATGAATCCACTGACAACCAGCCACTGCCCAGTGATCAGATCCAGCATCTACTGATTAGATTCAGCATCTTTGAACCTTTTTGTTCAAACCTTGAGTAAGTAGGCCATGGGGAGATACTTCTAGCCACAATGGGGAGTCGCCTCTCCTGCTCTTCTTCCCATGGCAACTCTCAGGTCCCTGCCTGTTGTACCTCCTGTCACTACGGACAGCCAGACAAGCTTTGTCTGAACCTCCAGAAATCCAGTAGAATATGACTGCCCTCTGCTCCTGCTTTGGTTTCTACTGCTAACCTCGGGAACCTCAGGTGAGTGCAGCTGGTTTATTGGGCTTCCCTGTCCTCCTTTATGGAAGGGGATCCCGATGATAGGGTCAGGTGAGAGGGACTACAAAGTGCAGTCAGCATCTGCCTCACTCACAAACTGCTGCCGCTGGAAGCTGCCCGTGTGCTCAGGCCTTCTCCCTGCAGAGCTGTCTGAGGATGGTTAGGCCTGCCTAGGCTCCTTGCTGTCTTTGATGACAAGGTGAGTCACAGGATTCCTTTTGGGTGAGGGATGCTGTCACCAAGTCTGCTCAGTGGGTGTCTTCTGCACCGTACTTCTGGTTCTCATATCCTCTCTCTACCGTGCAGGCTTCGTAGTGTTCCCACTTGACAGGAAGAGATAAAGAGGTAAAGAGGAAGAGATTGGAGATCCCCTAACCAAACCATGGCTGGGAAGCAGCTGTGTCTCCCAGTGGTGAAGTTAAGTGAGTCTGAGCTTCCTTTTACATGGATCACCTAGTTCTAGGGTCAGCTGCACAGAATGTCTGCCGCTCACCTCGGTGGCAGTGGATGAAGCAGTGCTCTTTCCAGGCCATGGTCCTAGGCTCACCTTCAGGGTATAAGAACCGTGGTCTCCCTACTACCACACTCCCAGACCTCATACAAATCCAGCACTCCTTCCACATGGAGCCGTTCATTGTTTTATAGGTAGTGGCTAGTTTTTTGCTAGCAGATGCTCAGTTCATATAATCCCAGTGATTAAGCATCTCTTTATTCTTGCCATTAAAATCTTAGTAGGGCCTTGGAGAGAAGCTCAGCAATTAAGATCACTTTGCTGAACCTCCAGAGGACTCAAGTTCGGTTCCTAGCACCATGTCAGTTGGTGCACAATTGCCTCTAAGTCCAGTTCTAGGAGATCTTCTGTCCTCTTCTGACACTTACACACATGTAACATACAGTTGCATACACATAAATAAAATTTTTAAAAAAATTTAAAAATTATACCAGGTAGAATACACCAGAGCTCTCATAATTATTACAGTATTGTAATAATTATGTACAATAGCCAAGGCATGAAATCAATTCAAGTAGCCAACAATGGATGAATGGATAAAGACAATATAGCATATATATCCGCACATAGTAGAATATAATTCACCCTTAAAAACGAAAATTCTATCGTTTGTGACAACATGTAGATAACTGGAGGACATTATGTTAAGTAAGTTAGGTAAAGGATAAAGGAGGTGTTTTAATCCATATTAGGAAACTTGAAAAATAAGTTCATAGAAATAGGGAGTTGTGGAAATTATAGTTTGAAGAATAGGGTGTAGAGGGTAGAGAAGGAAGCTGGCCCATCAGTGTTTGTTTCCAGTTTTTTGGGGTGGGGGTTGAGACAGGGTTTTTCTGTACCTTTGGAGCCTGTCCTGGCACTAGCTCTTATAGACCAGGCCAGCCTCGAACTCACAGAGATCCCCCTGCCTCTGCCTCACAAGTGCTAGAATTAAAGGCGTGTGCCACCACCGCCCGGCCCTGTTTCCAGCTTTTTGACACTGTGATGAAATGCCTGAGAAAAATGAACCCGAAGGAAGGAAGGTTTATTGCGGCAAACAGTTTTATAGTTTTCGATCCATAGCCAGTTAGTTCCATTGCTTTGGGCCTGTAAAAAAGCAGAGTATCATAGCATGATGGAGGAGGCTGTAGGGCTACCAGGAAGCAAAGAAGGACAGAGGAAGAGCTGGGGTCCCAATGTCCCCTTTAAGAGTGCACCCATAACAGCCTTACACCTATCCACTAAGCACTGAGGGTTCTACTGCCTCCCAGGACTACAGATTAGTGAGCAAGCCTTTCACACATGAGCCCTTGGTAGATAATCCAAGTCTAAACCACAACAGGCACCAAAATACAGTTAGTTCCTGGACTCTTTAACACAGTGAGGTACTTCCGCCTTCAATAACTTACTGTGTATTAATAAAGAATTGACAGCTGCCGTCGCTGTACTTGGTCATGAACACGTCGTAGGTATGCTTGTGTTGTTACCACTGTGTCATCCAGATAATCCTATCCTAACAGTTTTTTGAAGTGGTTCTGCACACACACACACAAAGCAGAATGATATAAGAGTGGGGAATGTTAACTGTTGATGCTCACTGCAGGTGTTTGGGGCACTGATTTTTTTTGTCATTTTTTCTGTATGCTTGAAATTTTTCAATAATTTAAAAAATTGAGCATTTATATATCATTACATTCATCTTCTAGTCTGATATGCCCCTGTATAGAGTCGATTGTCATTGTTGGATTTTTTATATGTCCAACCTTTGCTTTAAGTAATGCCACCCTTATTTTTACATACACATTTTGGCTGTCTCAGATTCTTTCCCGATAATGAGTTTCTACATGTAGGATTACTAAAAAAAAACTTGTGGACACCTTTCCTTCAGAATCCTTTTGCCACATTGCTTGCCAGCAGGGGTGTACAGAGAGTGCCCTGGTCTCACAAGCAGTGCTTGTTTTCTTCCTGGTTTACAAAAACACAGGTCGTGATTGACTTGCACTACTGGGTGTTCCTGGGGCCAGACAACGTTCCTCGGTTTACTCTGCAACAATATTCTCCGCTCCTCCATGTCTTGGAATGGTTTCTTCTGTGAAAATATTCTGGTCCTATGTTTTCATTGTGAACATTTTCTTCTATATTACCATTCATCTTTTAATGTAAATGGCATTCTTTAATATACAAAAAAATCTTAATCTTATAGGGAAAATTGTTTGTTTGTTTTTCAAGACATGGTTTCTCTGTATAACAGCCCTGGCTTTTCTAGAACTCACTCTGTAGACCGAGCTGGCCTGGAACTCACAGAGGTCCACCTGCCTCTGCCTTTCAAGTGCTAGGATTAAAGGAGTGAGCCTCCACGTCCAGCTTTACAGGGACATTTTCAAGTGATGTGAGTTGAGCAGCTTTCAGTCTTTACCGTTACTTCAACTCTGACTGCTGCGGGAGGCACAGTGCACAGGGCACACACACTGGGCTCAAGTGCCAGTTCTGCTCCCTCTTTTGTTGACTTTGGACGATTTTCAAATCCTTGGACAGGTTTCTAGCCCTTAAAATGGATGATGGTGAGATTAGTTGTTGCTTAGTGCTGTAAGGAGCCAATGAACCGTTGGTTTACAGAGTGCTTAGTATGTTCCTGACACACAGGAAATATGACTCAGGTACTTGCTTTTCTTGTGACCTCCTGCAGCCAGCCAGAGTGTTGTTTCATTTGGAAAGGAATTTTGTTTGCACAGCTAATGCCTTATCAGTGAAAGGAAGCCAGGTTTGTCAGCCAGAAGAATCACGCACAGATATGCTCGCTAAATGTCCGCTGTGTAGAAACTGGCAAGTGGCCAGTGATGGGGGCTCATCAGACACCTGTATTTTAAGTTGTTTTGTTCAAATTTCTTTCTCTCTGTGTAACAGAGTGAGTAAGAGAAGGATAAAGATAGGCCATGCCATCTCCCTTGTAGACACCACTTTCCCAGTCCTGTGGTTTGAACTAGAAGGAGCAGGGGCCCAGTAAGCTTGCACCTGTGTGTGTACCTGCGCATACACTTGTGTGTGCACCTGTGCCTGCACCTGTGCGTGCATGGGCAGAGGTCGTGTGAGGACATCACATGTCCCAGTCTGTCACTTTCCTTATTCCTTTGAGGTGGTATCTCTCACCCAACCTGGAGCTACACGGTCTCAACCCCCAACAACAGTGGGTCTACATGGGCCATGTGCAGCTTTTTGTGGATTCTAATTCAGCTCCTTGTGTTTGTGTAGCAAATGATTTTTACCCACTGGTCCATGCCTCTAGTCTTTAAATCAGATTTATTTATTTATTCTTTTTCCTTTCTTTGAAGCAGTTTCTCTATGTATCTCTGACTGTATTAGAACTCTGTCTGTAGATCAGGCTGGCCTTGAACTCAGAGATCCACCTGCCTCTGCCTCCCGAGGGTTGGGATTAAAGGCATGCACCACCACCACCTGACTAAATCAGATTTTTTAAAAAGCTTCTTATCCATTTAATTTTAAGAAAATTTAGGAGGAAAAAATAGGAAACATTTCTAATGGCTTGCTCTCACTGTGCAAAATTATTACTTTTCTGTGGTCACAAAAGAGCACCATCTTGTGAACTAGACCCGTGGATACTTTTAGTTTTCTCCTTTGGCCTGTGTAGCATGACCCTACCCTCACTCTCAGGTGTGTCTCTCTGAGCACAGGTTACTCATTTGTATAAAGATAAGTCCACTTCATGGGGTGTTAGGCTAGAAGGGAGGAGCGGTATCTGGAGTTCCGCTGAGCCATGGGGAGAAGTGCGTAGTTAACTGTAAGGAACCTTTCAGAACAGCGGAAAAAGCTTCCAAGTGTTGTCACCACAAAGATGTGGTAACTGTCCAAGGGGATGGCTATGCCAACTGTCCCAACTTAGAGCACATGACGCCATGTACCAAGACATCACATTGTATCCCATAAATGTATGCAGCTACTATGTCAACCAAAAATAAAATGATAAAAATCTTAAAAATGAGATCATAGATAAAGGTCCTCCACACAGTATTTGAAACAAAGTGAGTGTTCAGTAAGTGGCAATTTAAAATGTTATTTATCATGTGTGTATGCACGTGTCCCATGTGGAAGTCAGAGAATGCAAAGAAGTAATTTCTTTCCTTCTACTATGTGGGACCAGGGGATCAAACTCAGGCCATCGTGCTTGGAGGCAAGTGCCTTTTGTCCCCTGAGCCATCTTGCCAGCCCACCAATAAGTGATAATTTATTATATTTGCACATTGGTATTTTCTAATTTTTATCTTGAAACACACTTAAAGTTAAGAAGAAGCAACTTTAATGAGTTAACCATTGATTGCTTCTGTGGATAGCCATTGTTCCTCTCCATAGCAGCCCTTTAGTCCTAGATAATCTTGCCAGCCTGTAGACACAGCCTATCTAGTCCCCTATCTGCCTTGGACAGGATCCCAGTTTCAAGGTGTTCTTGCCAGCGATAGCATAATTTTGCTCTACCTCATTCGATAAATGCTTTAGCCTCTTTGGACCTTAGTTATAGATGAAGGAGTCAGCCTGGATGACCTTCTAGTGCCGCCTTCCTTTCCTTGATGTTTTGATCTTTGAGTCTTTCTACAACGTAGGCCCTGGCTTAACCCTCCCCTTTATTCAGCCACCAACTCTCACCTTCTCACCTAGGGCCCTTGTCACATTAACCCCGATCTCCCACCAACTCTCACCTTCTCATCTAGGGCCCTTGTCATGTTAACCCCAATCTCCCACCAACTCTCACCTTCTCATCTAGGGCTCACAGAGCCTCAGGGGCCTATTGTGAAATCAATGAGTATCCAGTTTCCCTGATCTTGTCTAAGTCATGCTCTCTCAGCAGACAGATGGGAACTCTTGGTGGGCATGGCTTGGGAGCTGGGGTCTAGGACTGGCTCCGTCTTGCCTGGTATGTTATGTGGAGAAGCCACAGAAGGTACTCCAGGTGGATGCTGCCCTTACTGGGCCCCTGCTCCTTCTAGTTCAAACCACAGGACTGGGCAAGTGGTATCTACAAGGGAGATGACATGTTATAAGACCTGACTCGCTCCTCTTCCTTTTGTAGACCATGGCGGATGTGAAACTGGTTGCCTCATCACACGTGTCCAAAACCTCCCACAGTGTGGATTCCTCAAGGGTCAGCTCCATGCCCCTCACAGAGGCCCCCGCCTTCATCCTGCCCCCTCGGAACCTCTGCATCAAAGAAGGAGCCACGGCCAAGTTCGAAGGGAGGGTAAGAAGCATGGTTGATTGGGAGACGGGATGAGGGAGACGGGGAGTGTTCGTCAAATGTGTCCTCAGCAAGCCTGACATGACTAAAGGTCTAGCCTTCCTTTGGATCACCATATAAATTGAATGTGTACCATCTTGATCTATTTCTTGGTTTATGGTCAGCTTCAGTCTCTGGTGGTGGACTGAGCCGTGGAGGAGGAGGTCAGGCAAATTGACCATCTTGAGATATTTTGCTGCTCATTATGTTCTGGATACATGGCCTGGTGTCAGGAGGAATGAATTTTGAGTTTAATACGTGCTCCAAAATCTGGGCTCCTACCGCCGGGCGGTGGTGGCGCACGCCTTTAATCCCAGCACTCGGGAGGCAGAGGCAGACGGATCTCTGTGAGTTCGAGGCCAGCCTGGTCTACAAGAGCTAGTTCCAGGACAGGCTCCAAAGCCACAGAGAAACTCTGTGTCGAAAAAAAAATCTGGGCTCCTACCAATGGACTGATTTCTCTCCCACTTCTTCTCTGGAAGGGATGTTTTATCGTCTGCCCTCCTGTTCTACCCAGGGGAGTGGAATGTCAGGATCCCAATTTCATTTTGTCACCTTTCACCAATGAATCTTGATCTCTTGCCCTCCTGGGGCCTCCATTTCTTCTTCTGAAAGTATGAATGGCAGTTCCTTGCCTACTTCCTGTTAAATAGGTAAAGATGAGAGCCTGGAAGAAAATCTGTAAGAATAACCGAAGCTATCCCCGGTGGGAAAGCCTTCTAGTAAGCTGTAAGTAGGCATTACTTCAGCTTCACACGAAGGTGACATGGACAGGAGGGAGTTATGGGTAGCGTTCACTTGGAGGTCAAGCACAGGGGTCCCAGCCCCAGAAATGTAAAGGCCTTGGCGTGAGTTCTCGGCAAAGTGTGAGGAATTCCTCAGTCCCCCATGACTGTAAGCACGAGCTCCTGGAAGTCAGTGGAAGAATGGGATCCAGCAGATGTTCTGGGAGGCCATGGCCTTCCTTACCTCTGTGTAGGTGGCAGGTTTTGCCACGAGTGTGCTGAGGCTTCTGCATTGGAGACAGGTCAGAGCTGTCCTGAATTGTACGTGAGGTGCTGATTTGTCTAGTGAGGACTTGTGCTAACAGGTCTGCCCTAATAGCGCTATGTTATATATTTTATCTAAAGCAGAGCACAGGGGCAATGTTGGGGATGTTTGTGGGCTCTGCCAGCATGAGGCTCTCTTCTGTTGCCCTGAATTTAGTCCTCCCCCTCTCATCTTCATGCCAGGGAGAAACCTTGACTATTCAGAAATGGCTCGCGTGATTACAGAAAGGGAGGGAAGACTGGTTCCTGGCAAGGCATTGGTGACCTGTGACAACACTCCAACAAGTGAAAGAAGCTAGGCAGGAAAGGACCAGACCACATGATTCCATTTATAGTGCATGTCTAGGATGGCACCTCTGGAAGGACAGAGAGATGAACAGTCCCAGCAGGTGGGGGAGAGAGAGAGATGGGCGTGGCTGCCAGTTGTTGTGATTTCTCCCTGAGATGGTGAAAACGTCCTGAAAATAGACAACCATGGTGATGGGACGACTTTGTGGATGTTTTTATAAAATGCTGAACTATACACATCATAAAATTTAAAAGCCATTTACAATGTGCTATCGTAGGCAGATCTCCCCACCCTCTTACCACACCGCTTCTGAGAGACCGCTCCTTCCTTGGCTCGGCTTCCTCACAGCACAGCGACACCCCGGTTTCTGTCACTGCAGTTGTTTGGAAGGAGCCATAGCCTTGAGTTAGGACAGTCAGGAAACAAACACTCACCTGGCAGCTAGCATAGCTGCTTCCTTGGACCTTCCGTAAAGCTAGGTTTTCCTTATTTGAGGGACAACAACAACAACAAACCAAGCAAACAAAAATGAACCACAAATGCCGGCTGTTTCTAACCCAGAGCAGCCAATAAGACATTAGAAGTGCTCTATGCTGTCAGAAAGTGTCATAGTGCAGTACTTCTCTGGCTGAGTTGAAACTCACATAATAGAAATTTAATCATTACTTGGTGTTCTGTTACTGTAACAACATTGCTGAGTTAAACCAACCTTTTAGAGGTGGTTTCTTTGGAACCACCATTTCTGGTGGTTGCTTGGTGCATTGCGTTTGGGCCTGTGGAGGGGCAGGGCATCATAGTAGGGTATGTAGTTGAAAAAGCTACTCTTTGTGTGACCCCAGAAACAAAGAAACAGAAGGAGTCAGGGTCCCAGCCCCTTCGAAGGCACATCCCCAGTGACCTAATTTCCTCTCACTGAGGCTCCACACAATAAAGGGTTTACCCCTCCCATTAGTGCCACTCCGAGGGCCTCTTGGGGACAAACCAAATCCAAACTGTAGCAGTGTTAACTGCAGAATTCTAAAACAGTGTTGCCTTAGGGGTATTTTATTTGACTTATGCTGACCCAGTAGTTGACTCTGCATATTCCTTGTGGTCTGTGTGTTCCTTTTGAATCATCCCGAGGGCCTGCCTTGCTGCTTGCCACAGGACGTTGGCAGCATGCTGGGGTATGGCATATATGGAGGGATGTTAAAGAGGGATATGCAGCTAGGCTCTGGCTTATTTGCAGCAAAAGGAGCTATGCAGAAAGCTCTCTATTGACACATGTGCTTTGTGGCCACAAACACATGAAGACATTCACATCAGGGGAGAGCCACCTCTAATGGCCCCAGGATGAGGAAGTTTATTGTGTGGATATCAAGGCTGAAGCTGAGCCAGGGACATCATGTCCTTGTGCCCTCACGGAAGTAAAAAAAATTAGGTGGTTTGTCATGACTTTAAGCAGGAGTTGCTGTTAGAAGAAATTGAGCTTTGCATGCAGGCTCCCAGATGCTTGGCCAGAGGTGCCAGCTGCCCTCCAAGACTGCTTCTGGACCTCGGCACTCTGCCTGCAATGCCCTCCTTTCATGGGGCACACAGCCTGCTCAGTGGCTTCTGTGCCTGTGTCTGTAGGACAGCAGCCTTGGGGACTAGGCTCTCGAAGGAGTTCTTTCCAGGGTACCTTTCTGAGGTTATGCCTCATCCTTCAGTTCTGCCTGGCAGTTCCTGTTGGGCTCATTCTTACTGATGCCCAAGGACCCCTGCTGGCTTCCCCTCCTTGAGAGTTGCCATCCCAAGTGGAGTGTCCAGCTTCTTGTGGTGAGGCCAGGGAACAGTTCAGTGGATGCCACAGATGTCAACAAGTCATGAAGACTCTTTTTCTCCACCTCCAAGGCTGTATGTAGCAGTTGGGGTGAAACTTGGCCTTATTGTTTTTATCCCTGAAATCTAAAAGCAACGGCCCACTCACTCTGTTTTGCTGTTATGTATACTTTCAAAAAGAACTGAACGAACCCCTCCTCCGATAATGTGCCTCTTCTTATCAGCAAGACATGGGTCACTGTAGAGCAGTGCCGCAGTTGCCCCCTTGGGTTTAGGCCTCCCTGAGGCACTTCAGGCTTGGGGTTGGGTTTATTGCATCTCATAGCACTTTTCCACTCTGTGACAGATGCGTTGGTCAGTGAACCGGTAGCCCGTTCCCTTAGCTGGCCATTTCAATGCCTGACATAACTCCAGAGACTTCCGTTGCAGTTCAGCATGGCCCAATGACACATCTGGGTTGAAGTCATCTAGGGGGCTTCAAGGAAAGCTGTCTTTTTCATGATTAAAAGTTAAAAAAGAAAAAAAAAAGACATCGTGGATGCTCTCATTTTCTACCTTACCTTCTCCCTGCCTTGAGTACAGATGCAATGCCGGTGCTCAGGCAGCTATTTTAAAACCATGAGGATTGGTTGGAGGCAGGAGAATGGCAATGAAGGACTAGCAACCAAGAGACAAGTGAACCCTAAGGCTTCAAGACTTTCCAAGATAAGATCTTTAGCTGTGATTATCCATACAGGAAATTTTACAAAAATATCTTCCTACAGGTCTAATGATGTATATGTAAGATGATGTCCTTAAATGATGGACTACACTAGTGATATATATGTAAGTGTCCTTTAAACGATGGACTGCACAGGGACCCGCTAGAAACTCTTTTGGACCCTTTCCAAATTCACTAGCAACGACAGACTGCCTTATTCTGAGATTAATATGGCCCTGAGTTTGAGAAGAATTCCTTGCATCCTGGCTCTGGCCATTCAGAAGAAAATCTTGCACTTGAAGGGAAGTGGTGTGGTCTATGGAACTGCTTCTGTCCAATCAGGTCTAGGTAATTGGTTAGACTATGTCCTTGAGTGTGCATGTGTGGGTGGGGTTCTGCATGCCCAAAGCTTGAGAGGTTGTTTCCAGAAATTCACAAACACTTGCCTTCATGTTCCATTTGTGCCGCCTTTAGACACCAGCACCCCACGCCGTGCCCTGAGCTGACATTAGAAACCCCTGTCCTTTCATCCAGCTGTGCCCTCTTGATATGGCACCTAGGACCCGTCAGTTTTCTACCTCAGTGGCCTATGAGAGCCTCTTCCTGTGACTGTTGTCACTAGGCCTAAGTGTTGTGCTTGTCCATTCACGTGCTGAGGGGGATCTCCTCAACATGGGCACCTACTGCAAGATGTAAGGAGAGTGGGCACCCATGTCCAGAACAGCACCACTGCCTGGCAGTCTTTGCAGGGTATAGCTAGTGCCCCGCTTGTTGGACCAACTGAAGTACCTCTGGCTGTTTATGGCCCATGTGGTGAACTGTGGCATCGGTGGGCTGCCTGCCTACCACAGGGGTTGGGTATGAAGAGAGCAATGTGGGAAGATACTAAGATGAGTGGAATTTTCTTCCCCGTTGCCCAGGGACTCACTGTTATCAATAAACTAAAACCATAGCCCTAGCGCTTCAGCACAGCCAGAAGAAAGGCTCTCTGGGTTCACTGGGGCGGGCCTCCTGGAGAGGCTGCTTCGGCTGTGGAGAACAGAGAGGGAGCATGAGAAAACCTCCCTCGAAAGGGGAAATAATGGCTTCCACTTGTGCTTTAATCAATACAAGTATCATTTCTCCGAGTCCTTCTTTCCAGTTTCCATCCAACTGAGAAGTAGCCACTGTAGTCAAGCATGAGGAATTTAAATGCCATGCCTGGCCTCCACTGGTCCCCGGGAGTCCTAAGTGTTGTGGTGTCGAAAGGTGTGCTTACATAAGCAGCACCTGTGACCGTGTATAACTGGACGGTTGCAGAAAGTCTATCAACCGATTTCCTGCTGTGGGTGGGGGTGGTGTGGAGCAAGGACATTGTCATGGCTGATGGACACATGCAGTCCTAGTCTTTTTATCACCACTGGGGTGGCACCACAGAGATTTTACACCTAGACCTTGTGTCCCATGCTCCATTTGAGACCTGCCTTCCCTCCGCAGGTCTGTCTAATTCTCGAACTCAGTGGCACTTTCTTGTTGGTCTTTGGGCCTGAAGAGTAACACAGTGCCTACTGTAGGATTATGTACATTTTTTGCTTCCCTGAGGACACCAGGGTGGGGTTGTGCCTGAGCTTCCAGCCAGTGTCACAGTGGCTCTTGAGCTCATTCTAAGCCGAGGCCCAGCATCCCTCCTGCACCCCTTCCCATCCCTGTCTTAGGGCTCATGTTCTTCCCCAGACTGTGCCTGGATCAAGATGCACTTCCTTTTCCTGCCCATTTTATTGATTTAGGTTCTACTTCCTTTAGGCCACTTTCCATCAGTATTACTTTTAGCTGTTTTATTAGACTACAGAAGAGCCATGGTTGTAAGGTGTGGAATGGTCCTGGTAATCACATAAGATCAGTTGTGAATAGCAACCACAGGAAAGACTTGACCACTTGAGTCCTTAAAATGTGCCACTTAGTAATCATCTCTGTGACCGTTAAAATGAAGAAAATTATTTCACTGTTAAACTATTATTAATGGCACTTGTTGCCAGGCCTGACTACCTGAGTTCAACCCCCAGGATACACATGATGGACAGGGAGGGGCTGTGGTACACACCCCAGAGGCCCCCACACATGAAACGAATGCATATAATAAAAACTCAAAAGAAACCTGAAAATTCCCTGCCTTGACCTTTAATTCCTACTTTTCAGAGGCAGTGACCATCAACAGTTTAGACAGACACTCAGAAATGGTCCATGCAAATGCAGCATCTGTCTGAGTATCCTTTCGTCCACACCATGTATATATGCTGACCGGCCGCCGGCTGTGCTTCCTTAGTCCCATTTCCCATGCGTTTTGCACGTTAGTGGGTGATTGCACCCCGTGGATGGGACATATTCACCAGCTTGCTCCCTCTCAGTTGCTCCCTCTGAATTTCCCTAATACTGAAGCCCCAGCTTCACTGTGCTGTAACCCTTTACAACCATGCCCGTGTTTAGCAACTTTTGCTTCTTTAATGAGAGTTCTTCAAGTTCTGCACTGTTGAATAGGATAAACACTAGCCACGTATGCCTGTTTAATTTACTTTAATGTTAATTAAGAGTAAATAAAATTGAAAATTCATTTCCCTGGCATCCTAGGGAAATACACTTACGAGGCCATACACATATTTTAAGTGCTCAGTGGTTATGTGAGGCTAATAGCTACTGTGTCAAACAGCACAGATTACTAAGTATTTCTGTATCACAGCAAAGCTTTTGGACATGGCTAGTCTAGAGCATTCTTACTAATTCAGCTCTTGGGTATTGGTGAATCTCCGCTAAAAGACAGTTAAAAATAGCTGTTCTGAGCTGGAGAGATGGCTCACCAGTTAAGAGCATTTGCTACTTTGCAGAGGACTAGAATTTGGTTTCCAGTGTCCACATGGCAGCTCTTACATGCCTGTAACTCTAGTTCCAGGGGATCCAAATCCTCTTTCTGGCCTCTGCTGCACATACATTCACACTCAGGCATCTAAACATATGCACAAACTAAATAAGTATTTAAAATACTTAATTTTAAATAAGTGTGCCATTCATAATAGAAAGGAAATATTGAATTCTTCAGAATTTACAAGGTATAAGATCTGGCCGAAGGATATTGTCACCTCTTGAGGAGAGATTGTTCTCCTCTGTCTATAGGAGGAATGCTAGCCTTGTGTCAGCCAGCGTGCATTTATTCCCCGGAGTCCTGCAGATATCTGCTCCAGGCGGCTAGCAGACATGGCCTACATGCCACAGTCCCTGAAGCAATAGAATAGGATGATAGAGTAGATATTCTGAAAACTGTCAGTGTCAGCAGTCGGTGGCCACATTCGGTAGACTGAACAAACTTTGTAATTCCTTCCCTTCTACACATGCCGTGGAAATGAGCTTAGGGAGGGCCAAACGAGGAGGAGTTCAGAGACACACGCTGAGTATGGAAGAAAAGGACATCCATGGTTTTAAGATTCCCTCAGGGTTTCCCTGGAGTAATCCACCACTGTTCCTAGGAGCAGACATAGGATGAAGATGCCACAGAAGACAGAGCTTTATATTTGAGGCCACCATCTTTTTGATGGCTTTCTAGCATCTTTGTGGAGGACATTAGAGCTCTCGGAGTAGCGATTAGCCAGTTCTCAGGGTGAAAGATGCTTCCTTGGTCACACTGAGGAGAGTTGGATGTGCTGTCTGCTTGCTGGATGGCCAGAGTCTCTTACATTCATCAGGAGACTGCCCCGCATGCAGCTTGTAGCTCTCCCCTGTAAATGGAGACTGAACTTTCTTTTCCTGGCCTTCAGACCAAAATAATCACACAAAACTATATTAATTTTAATACTGTTTGGTCAACAGCTCAGGCGTATTCCTAACAAGCTCTTGTACCTTAAATTAACCCATTTCTATTAATCTGTGTATCGCCACGAGGCTGTGTCTCACAGGTAAGGTTCTGGTGTCTTTTTCTCCTTCAGCAGATACATGGCATCTGCCTGACTCTGCCTTCTTTCCTTCTCTATCTCTGCTTGGGTTTCCTGCCTTGCTATATTCTTCCCTGCCATAGGCAAAAGCAGCTTCTTTATTAACCAATGGTAATAAAACATATTCATAGTATACAGAGGGGAATCCCACATCATTCCCCCAATTCAAGAGGATGGGCCTGTATTTAGTTTTGGGAGGTTTGTTACAGCTGCCTACATTTGGAAACTAGTTCTTTAGTTTGAATTAGAAAATAGATGGTCCCAAGCTGTTTGAAGAAAATGTATATGATATTATTATCAGCTCATTGACACAGCTCAGAACTGTGTTAGCTTTGGGAAGCCAAAAGTAAAGAAAGCCACAGTGCATGGAAAGCTTGAGCTAAGCAAAGAAAGGCAAAGTATAGGGATACAGTGGGAAGTTAGGCAATAAATATTTTTCTGAATGGGTCAGATAACCGAAGTTTAATTATGTAATTATGTGACTCAAATGTGAGGTGTCATATACCTGTAATTTCAGCACTTGGGTAGCTACAATCCCCCAAACAAACAAACTCATAGTGATACAGGTAAAAAAGTCTACTCATGAGCCAGATTTGGTACCTTTTGCTAGTCCCAGGAAATTTGAGCTACAATTTACAAGTAGAAAGCTTACACCTAGCCTGGCAGCAGTGGCGCATGCCTGTAATTCCGGCACTCAGGAGGCAGAGGCAGGCGGATCTCTGTAAGTTCAAGGCCAGCCTGATGTACAAAGCGAATTCCAGGACAGCCAGGACTGTTACACAGAGAAACCCTGTCTCAAAAAGACAAAACAAAACAATACCAAGTACAAAATAAAATCAAAATAAGAAATCTTATGCCTACAATTCTATCTGAGGGGCCTTTTCTCCTTCTTTGTAAAAATGTATTTGTGTATGCATGTCATGTGTTTTGTGTGTGTGTGTGTCTTCTGAAGACGCCAGAAGAAGGTGTTGGATCCCCTGGAGCTGGCGTCACAGGTAGTTGTGAGCTGCCCAGTGTGGGTGCTGAGAACCCAAGGGGCTTTTCTTAACAAATAGGATCTGGCACCATTTCTACAAGGGCGCACCAGCTCAGCAGGTGCCATCTGCCCTTTCTATGTGTGTCTTTTCCAGGTTGCCCTCATCTCTGCCATTTGCAGTTTTCTCTCAACACCAAGGCCAGTGTCTGTCGCCAATTACGACTTTGCTAGCCCCCCTCCAACTTGTCTAAATTCGTAGTAAGGTGGCAGAGGATGGGCAGGAACATCCCCACTTTGTGTGGGTTTGAGGTTGTGACCATGGCATAAATGTCTAGTAAGAGATGTAAAAATCCAAGGAGAACTGACAAGAGGGAGGCAGCTGAGGCCAGAGAAATCCTTCACTTTCCCTAGTGGAAATCCTCTAAGTGCTGCCTGAGTGGGCGCAAGGAAGTAGAGAGTAGCGTGGGGGTGCCAGAGGCTGGGGAGAGGAGGGAGGGCAGGAGAGATGGGACTAGGTTAACTGGTGAGTTCTGAAGTATAGCTGTTGGGTTCACGAAGCTTTGGGCTACTACTGCATAGTAGGATGACTATAAATATCAGTAGTGTACTGTGAACTCCACGACGCTAAAAGGAATTTCAAAAATTATTTCCACAAAGAACTGATCCATGTCTCATGAACATAGATATAGCCATAGTTATGTAACCTAAATAAACAGTAGTCAATGTATGCATGTATTGAAACATTATATGGTACCACATTAATGCATGCAATTTTTATAACTTGATGCATCTGTTAAAAATATTTATAAGGAAACTGATCAAGTACCTTAGTTTCTTTTTTATTTATTTCTTAAAAAAAACTATCTTTTGTTATTTTACATACCAATCCTAGTTCCCACTCCTTCCCCTCCTCCCTCTCCATCCTCCTTTCCCCTATACTACCCCCATCTACTCCTCAGAGAGGCTAAGGCTTCCCATAGGGAGTCAACAAAGTCTAGCACATTGCTTTGAGGTAGGACCAAGGCCCTCCCCACTATATCTAGGCTGAGCAAGGTATCCTTCCAGAGAGAATTTGTTTCAAAAAGCCAGTACAAGCAGTAGGGATGAATCCTGGTCTCACTGCCAGTGACCCTACAGTCTGCCCAGCCATACAGCTGTCACCCACATTCAGGGGATCTAATTGGGTCCCATGCTGATGCACGATTAATAAAAGCTCAGGATCAGAAATTGGGGTTCAACCTGAAGATCCAAAAAGCAAAACAGCCAGCCACTGGCTCTTACCTCAACCTCAGTCTGAAATGGTGATCCTGCCTCCTGGAATCTCAGGAGCCCGCGTCTGAGAGCTGTCTTAAATGTCTCTAGGGCTGGGATTAAAGATGTGCACCACCATTGTTAAAGGCATGCACCACCCAATGTGGCAACTAGTGTGGCTACTGGGATTAAAGGTGTGTGTCATTGTGGCTACTGGGATTAAAGGTTTGTGTTACCATAATCTGGTCTGTAAGGCTGAGCAGTGGGACTGTTTTACTCTCAGATCTTCAGGCAGTCTTTATTTATTAAAATACAATTGAAATGCCACTACACTATGCTGGTTCCTTCTCTATCAGGCCGGAGCTGATGGGCTCCCATTAGCTCAGATAAGATGTTTCAGTGGGTGTCCCCCTCATGGTCTTGACCTCTTTGCTCATATTCTCACTCCTCCCACTCTTTGACTGGACTTTGGGAGCTCAGCCCAGTGCTCTGCTGTGGATTTCTGCCTCTGTTTCCATCAGTTTCTGGGTCTAGGTTCCATGATGACATTTAAGATAGTCATCAATCTGACTACAGGGCAAGGCCAGTTGGGGTACCCTCTCCTCTATTGCTTAGGATTTTAGCTGGGGTCATCTTTGTTGATTCCTGGGACTTTCTCTAGTGCCAAGTTTCTTGCTGGCCCCATAATGGCTCCCTCAATCAAAATATCTCTTTCTTTGTTCTCCATCTTTGTCCTTCCCCCATCTCAACCATCCCATTCCCTCAAGTTCTCCTCCCCACTCCCCTCCTCCTCCCCTTCTGCCTTCCCTTCTCCTCCCACCCCCAATTTTTGCAGGAGATCCTCTCTATTTCCCCTTCCCAGGGGAATCTATATATGTTTCTCTTAGGGTTTGAGCACACACCATGCACAGCTTTCTGGGTCTGGATTACCTCACTCAGGATGCTTTTTCTAGTTCCATCCATTTGCATGCAAATTTCAAGATGTCATTGCTTTCTTTACCACAGAGTAGTACTCCATTATGTAAATGTACCACATTTTCTTTATCTATTCTTTGGTTGAGGGGCATCTAGGTGTGCCTTAGTTTCTTTTCTGTGGTAAAGTACTCCAACAAAAACAAATTGAGAGAGAGAGAGAGAGAGAGAGAGAGAGAGAGAGAGAGAGAGAGAGGGAGCGGGTATATCATGGTTCACAGTACGAGTGTATAGTCCAACAAGACCAGGAAATCAAGCTGCAGGGACTTCAAGCAGCCGTCCCGTCACAGCCACCATCAGGAAGCAGAGAGCAGTGAATGCACATGGCTGCTCGGTTCTGTTTCTCAACAAATGTAATCCAGAACCCTGACCACAGAATGGCGTCTGTACCCACAACAGACAGGCAGATCTTCCCACGTCAGTCCCCCACAGCAGCTCCCGGAAGCCTATCTCTTGGATGATTTTAGATTCCATTTAGCTAATGATAACACTAATCATCACACCCAGAGAGTGTTAGTATTGATTATGAAGTTAATGATAAAAAGAATAGAAAGATGATTTTGAAGACTCTGCTTGGGAAGTAAATTTTGCAGGAAGGGGAAAGATTAAGAGGGAAAAACATCTTTTTGTCAATTTATACTCTCAACATTTACCGTGTACTTTTTGTATGTTCTCATTGCTAGAGTTTCTGTTCACAGTAAATAAAAATTATGTCTGAAAATTTTAAAGCATAATAAAATGCTTATAAAAATATTTGTTCCAGCAATTGGAGTTCCGTGTCCAGGTCCTGTCAGATAAATGATCAAAGACAGATCCAAAGTTTACACTGAAAATATCATAGACAGCCTTTGGACATGGAAAAACATATAACTGCATCAAAATGCATTACACAACTCTGCTGGCAATTAAACAAACAGAAATTTAAATTCCTTTTAAGTGTTGTATACCTGAAAAACTAGCAAAATCAAGCTCTCAAGGCCCAGTATGGGAGCAGTGAGGAGGCGGGATGTTTCCTTTGCTGGAAGCATTGAGGATTAGCTCAGCCTCCTGGGATGGGCTCAGACTGGAAGAATGTTATAGAAGTAATAAAACCATTGATCCACTTTACCAAGAATTCTGTTTTGACACTGTACTTTAACTCTTAATGGAGAAGCGGGGAAAATAGCCGGAATAGAGGTGCTCAGAACACTACTTATAATAGTGGAAATGAAGCCAGCCTGTACCCAAAGAGAGATCATTAAGTAAATACATCAGTATGGCAGCTATTGCATAATGTATAGCCTGCTTGACATTTTGAGGAGCTACATCCATACATGGAAATGTGGGAGAATAACATAAAATGAAGAGAAAGTGGAAACAAGGATGTGGTTGCCTAGACCAATCTCAACCTCATGAAAGCACCAAAATGCTTATTACATGCAATTAGTAGAGGCTTTGCAGCCTTGTAAGTAGGATTTGTTGTTGTTGGATGTTTCCTAAATGTTATGTTTTTAAAATTGCTCAGTGACAGCTTCCCGATTAGAGAAGACAGGACTGGCACAATTAAAATGGACCTGGCTGTGCTAGGGGAGGCTCTTAGGTGCCTATTATCTTAACTGTTTCTAATTAGCTTATCTCTATGCCTCAAAATATAAACGAAGTGGAGTGGCGGAATGAGCAGTTAGAGATGGAGAGTCCAGGCTGAGGTGGCCTCGCAGCCGCAGCCGCTGTACTGCAGGTGGTCACAAGGTCAAGGTGTGGAGGACCGGGTTGTTGCTAGTCAGTGGGCCTGGGCTGGTGCCGAGTTCACTGGAGTCATTTCTTAGAATTCTAGTATGTTGAGATTCTTGGTCATGTGTAACAATCTTCTACCTCCGAAGTTAACTGAGCACTTTCTCATGAGCCAGACAATTCATTTGTTCAGAACCAGAAATCTGTGAGAAGGGCAGGACTGCCATGCGTGAATATGGCTGTGTTTGTGTTTTGCGCACCACTTTGGGAGCTGGGCCCCATAATCTCGATGATCGTTTCTCTAGCATTCTATTATATTATTTGGTCTGTATCTCGGTGCCAATTTCTTTATTGTTTATTCTGATAGGAGCTTATTTCTAACAATAGTATGTGAAGATATGAACTCCTTCCAGTCTGAGAGCAGCAAGTGCTAAACAAAAAAAACAAAACAAAACAAAAAAAAAACCAAGCAAATTAAACCACGGGAAGCATACAGGGAGGCCAAGGACTCCAAGCACACAGTGTTCTGTAGGAGGGCTCAAGGAAGAATGACAATGGTATTGGTCACTCCCCACAAACCAAACCCACCACCTCTGAGTGGTGGTGCTGAAGACTTAGTGCCAAGCGTTCCAAATGCTGCCTGCTCAGCCCTTCTGGGCCTGTCTCCCTGACGCTCTTCCTAGTGCAGAGCCTCGAGTGCTTCCTTTCTAAACAGAACCCTCGTGGAGTTCTGCGATCAGGTTCCTTACCAGCTCTCTCTACTGTGCAGGATCAGTTAGTTTCCTGTGAGACGGGTCATGTGGTCTCAACCCTTCCTATGGTATTTGCCTGAGGACTAAGTGCTTTTAGGTACTGCTAAGAATGCTAATGACATTTAAATTTTTTCTTTATTTTGTATATGAGTGCTTTGCCCACATTTAAGTCTGTTCACTGCATGTGTGCCTGCTGTCCAGAGGTCAGAGGATGGTGTCCGATCCACTAGAACTGGAGTTACAGTTGGTTGTGAGCTGCAGTGTAGGTGTTGGGAGCCAAATTCAGGTCCTCTGCAGGAGCAACAAGCACTTTTAATGGCTGAGCCATCTCTCATGACTCATGGTGTAAGGTTTTATTATAAGCACCCTCTAATGCCTGTTTTCTTCTTTCAACTAGTATGTTAGGGGACAGACATTTAGCCTAATTGACAATTACCAGACCCTTCCCTAGTGCCTGGCTACCTAGAGTAGGGAGCCATTAACCAACTCTTTCCTTCTTTAGCAACTGTTCAGGCTGTTCATGGCAGTCTGTCTGCTTTGGACACTTCATGGGTTCCTCAAGGAAATATCCCTGCAGCTATTACGAACACTGCCACCACGACTTCTCCCAAAGCCACAGTTTCGGCTTCAGTCTTGTTTCGATCACGATTGCTCCAAACAACTTGCACAAGTCCTAAGGGACATCGCTTTGGTGGGTGAAAGCATCTGTCTGCTCTAGATGACCTCACTCATCTTGAAGCTCTTCTTAAACAGGAGAGAACACCTTCTCAGTGACAGCACAGAGATTGTGATTGGTGCTTATGCAATGCCGGTAATTGGTGTGTATTTGAGGCTTGTGGTGGGTAGATCTAGAAACCATACACAAATAAGACCATGACTGCTGGAACTAAAATCACTACCAGAATCCAAACTCCTTTCCAGACTCTGTAAGCAGAACTCTATAATCACACTCCATTTCCCTTTTCTGTGGTCAGGCTAAGATTTCTTCATGCATACAACTCTTGCTTCCAGATGCCACTCCCGATGGCCTTTTGCCTGTTTTAGTCTACCACAGGTAAGGTGGGTTGGGATGGTGGCACAGAGAATGGATAACACCAGCCATGGCAGCAGCAGGAAGGTTGCTGAGGTGTTTAAGAGAGCAGCCAGGAGGAGAAACTGCAATCCGAGCTGATCGGGACTGTGGAAATCCTAAGAGGGTTAGAGATGGTGGAGGGCTGAGACTACGGAGTAAAAGACTGAAGGATCAAAAGTGGGGGACTTTGGAGAGCTGAGACTACAAGTTCTGGTCAATGTAAGGGTTCCAAAGAGAGTTCCCAAATGTTAAGAGCGGTGGGACTGCCAACACTCAGGAGCTGTAACATTAGCTGCAGGGCTGCCTGCATTCAAAGCCATAATAATGTTTCGACCTGAGCATTCAGATTTACATGTGTCTAGTTTAGTGGTAGAAGATTTTAGTTAGCAGAGCCCGAGCTATCAGTTCTCAGGTTTATAAGCCCAGTCCCAAAGAATTAGGGCTTAAACTGCCAACACTAAAGGATAATACATATTTTCAATTCTTACCTAAGGAAAAGAACTCTCAACCACTTGTAACATCTAAACCAGCCCTCTTCCAATTGTCCCGTCACCTAGGCCTATGCCTTAATCCACAGTTTCTGGTCATTTCCTGGGCTTTGCCTCTTAGGCTTCTGTAAGGCCTTTCTAATTGGATTCTGCCTTTCCAGTCTATCGGTGCTGCCCAGCCTCTTCTAAATCCTGCCTCTCCCAGTTGCCCTCCTCTTCTTGTCCATGCAGCTGGAGACTGTGCTGGAGTTTTCCTGTATAGAATACTTTTGGTTTTGAGTACTGTTTATTTGGGAACTTGTTGCTAGAGTGAGACACCCTTGTGAGCAAGTTTTTGTTGTTATAATAAGGCTGCTTGTTTGTCCCGGCAGCTCAGACCCAAAATAATCACACAGAAACTATATTATTTAAATCACTGCTTGGCCCATTAGCTCTAACTTTTTATTGGCTAACTCTATATCTTAATTTAACCCATATCCATTAATCTGTGCATCACCACGAGGTTGTGGCCTACTAGCAAAGTTTCAGCGCCGTCTGTCTCTGGCAGTGGCTCCATGGCTTCTCTTCACTCCTCCTTCTTTCTCCCAGCATTCATTTTAGTTTTCCCCACTTACCTCTATTCCCTGTGCAGGCCCAAGACAGTTTCTTTATTAACCAATGGTATTCACAGCATACAGAGGGGATCCCACAGCACTTTGTTAATCCTTGGTTCTTCACAGCCTCTGAGGTAGATTCCTAGGCATGGCAGGTATATACTGCCTTTGCATTGCTATGACCAAAATACCTGGGAGAACAACTTAAGAAAGCTTTTTTTTTTATTTATTTATTTATTTATTTATTTATTTATTTATTTGATGTCCAGTCTATGATAACAGAGGAAGCAGTTCAGAGTGACTCAGTCCATGGCAATGGGAGCATGGAGCAGTTGTTTACATGGTGGTGACCAGGAAAAATGCCAGGCCAGAACCAGAGATACTTCTAACTTTCCAAGGCCTGACCCCAATAACCCACCTTTACCAGTCATGTCTCACCTCTTAAGCCTTCACAACCTTCAAAATAGTGCCATAACCTTGGAATTTAAACTATTCTTCCCCTAGCCTCAAAGATCCATGATCATCAGAGAAGATTTGATTTAATTATCAACCTGACACAACCTACAATCCCCTGAGAAGAAAGTCTCAGTGAGGGATTGTCTTTGGTCATGTCTGTGTGGGGTTGTCTCAGTTAAGTTTCTTGGAAGACCCAGAATACTGTGGGGAACACAATTCTCTATGCAGGGTGTGTGTGTGAGAGGTAGAGGTGGTGTCCTGAAATGAATGAGTGTAGAAATCAAGCTGCGTGCAAGCAAGCAAGTGTGCACGCATACACTTCTTTATTTTCCTCACTGCACATGTGATAGGATCAACTGTTTTAAGTTCTTGCCACCTTGGCTTTGCTGCTGTGATAGATTATAACCCAGGATTGTGAACAAATAAATAAAATATAAATATAATATATATTTATAAAACATAAAAATAAATCTTTTCTTGCCTAAGTTTTTTTTTTGGTCAGGTTATTTTCTTCCAGCAATGTAACTGGAAATAACACTATCTTATAATGAAGCATAATGTTAGTCAATGTGCACAATTCTGAAAGAGAAGAGCAAGGAGACATCAAGGAAAAATGAATTGAAACCCAGCAGAGCAAACTACAACCAAAACCCCAAATCCTTTACCTTAATGTCCACAGGGCCTGTAGCATCCCAGCACATGGTGATGGGATGTGTGCACACCAATGGGTTTGGGTAGATGTGCCCCTAGGGTCCTGCATCTCTTCATACATGACTTCTCTGCTTGACCAGCTGTGCTCTGTGCCTGTAGCTTTCCTCAAGAGACATTACACATTCCTGACATCTTCAGCATCCTGGGATCTCCACTGTAACTTATGTTTCAGCTTAGCCTTCATGCATAGCCTACTTAGGGGCTTTCTGCAAGGAATTCACTCCTCTTAACACAGTGTCGGTCTTCATAGGTTTTTTTTTTTTTTCCTTAACTTTGGTGCAAGCTTTCTTGGTCCCACAACTCTGGCATTCTGCCTACCTACAAAACTGGTGTCACATGGATGATTCTGTGGAACTAACAATGGATGCTAGCTCAGGAAATAGTTGAGTCCCTGGACTGGCAAGTTTTATGTCAACTTGACACAAGCTAGGATCACCAGAGAGAATGGAATCTCAATTGAGAAAATGCCTCCGTAAGATGTGGATGTAGACAAATCTGTAGGGCATTTTCTTAATTGGTGACTGATGGAGAGGACACAGCCAATTGTGAGAGGTGCCATCCCTGGGCTGGTGGCCCTAGGTTCTATAAGAGAGCAGGCCTTCAGGAGCAAGCCAGTAAAAGCAGCATCCCTTCATGACCTCTGCAGGTCCTGCCTCCAGGTTCCTGCCCTGCTTCCATTCTTGTCCTGACTTCCTTTGATGACAAATTGTGATGTGGAAGTGCCAGTCAAATAGACCCTTTCCTCCCCAAGTTGCTTTGATCACGGTGTTCCATCACATCAGTAGTGACCCTACCTAAGACAGCCCCCTTGGACATAGCTGCAGTGGCGTCAGGGCTAGCCGAACCTGGAAAATACTTTCCTGGAAAGCTCTTTCTGGCAGGGCAGCCCAGTGGCATGCTCTTTGCAAGTGGAGAGTCTTTGGGTGGGTGGTGTGGGGTCTCGCGGCAGGCTAAGCTTTCCTGTGGCCCCAGTGTACAGCTTACATTTAATGACGTTTCTACTTTGCCTCTCAGGATTGTCATCATAAAGCGGCTATAAGTAGCCGACAATAACCTAAATGATATGCCATGCTTAGGTTTCATTCAACACATAAATTAGATCATTACCTGTGAATTTCGCCTCCCTCTGATTGGTTAAACACAGGTAGAATATAGCCGGATTCTTTGCCAGAATGTGCAAGAGTGGCCTCTAGCTCACTTCCCATCCCAGGCCTTACAGCCATCTGAAACCTCAAGGTCACAGCCTCTGTTGTCTGCATTTTCCTCCACATTTTCAAACTCCCACCCCTGTAGCACGATTAATAAAAACCCAGAGACAGAAATTGGGGTTCAACCTGAAGGGCAGAAAAGCAAAACAGCTAGTCACTGGCTCTTACCCCCACCTCAGTCCAAACTGGTGATCCTGCCTGCAGGAATCTCAGAATGAGACTGTGTGTGAGAGCTGTCTCCTCCCATCTTATATTCCTCTCTAGTGCAGATTAAAGGCCTGCACCACTACCACCTGGTTTCTATGACAAACTAATGTAGCTTCTGGGATTAGAGGTGTGTGTCACCACTGCCTGGTCTGTAAGACTGGTCAGTGCAGCTGTTTCACTCTCTGAACTTCAGGCAAGCTTTGTTTATTAAAATACAAATGAACTATCACTGCACACCGCCAATCATTTGTTAGGTGGAGCTGACAGCCTTCTGGGGCCACTCTAGCTATAGCTCCAGGCTTGTCCAAATCCTCCTCACAAGCCAGTTCCAAAGGTCCAAGAACCATGTGGTCAGACGTAGTCCCAGAAACAACTCCACTTTCTTGTAGTCTGTGTCGGCTACTTTTGGGTTACTGTGACATAAATAGCCAACCGAAAACCTGAATGGGGAAAGGTCTGTTATTTCAGAAGTGTTGATCCATCATAGTGGGGAAGGCAGGATGGAGCACCTTAGCCATGGTGTCAGGATGGAGAGGCAGCAGATGAGGAAGTGAAGAAAGTAGGTGGGAACCAGGGGAGGCTACAATGTGCAGCGCCTGCCCCTAGGAACCCACTTCTACAAGCCACACCTCATTTCCTAAAGGCTCCACAGCCTTCAAAAAAGCTCTACGGATTGGAAGCCAAACAATCAAAATATGTCGGGGGCGGGGGAGACATTTCAGATCCAAATCATAACAGTAGGCTTACTTATTTATGGCTGTGTGTGTTGTTTTGGTTGTTTTGTTTTCAGATAGGGTCTCCTGTGGCCACGGCTGTCCTTGAACTTCTAATTGCTGATATTACAGACAGGTACCGCCATACCCGTATTTGGCAACAGTAGATAGCTTGTGAGCTTAGTCTATTCCTGAGGAAGAATGAGCACAAATGTATTAGGACACTGCATCAGTCAGGGGGTGCACAAATGCTATCTTTTCAAATGACTTCCTCCAGCAGCTTGTTGGTTATTGTAAGGGTCTGCTTCCCTTGAGACCATGGACACAACCTGGAAGGAGGGCGGGGCTGGTGGCTGGGTGCCTGGGATTCAGTTTCTGCATGCTCTGACTTCTAGGCATTAGTTTCTTTCTCATTTAGAGGAGGTCAAACCAAATGATTCCCATGCCCCTTCACGTACTAACATTCTGTAACGTCGTAAGAGTGAGTGAAGAATGAACCAGATATTGGAGTCGAGACCTACTGGTTCTCTTAACATGCTGTCCAGTTGCCCCCATTTCCCCCCTCAGTGCTTCATGACAACTGTGGGACTCAGAAGGCTGGCTGGCGAGGGTCAGTTGTAAGTGGCTTTATTTCAGGAAGCATTAGCTATAGGATGACATTTGCTACTCCTGGAATAAAAAATATGGCAGAACCACAGTGTTGTCCTTCCATGCAAGGAGCAGCCACCACATACATTCCAGCCCCCCCACACACAGATGCACATACCCACACACGCGCACACACACACTCACTCACACTAGGATGCTGGCTGAGAAGAAGTGCACACTGGTGCCAGCTCTGATGATTCCTCAGGCCAGCTCTGTTCCCTACCTCTGCTACAGAACCTTTCAAGATGGAAGATAGCTGGGGACAATGATAGAAAGTAGATATCTGTGCCCTGACACCTGGCAGTGAGGGTGAGGACAGGAATTAATCCACATTGCCTTCCTCATTCGGTGACACGCCGAGTCCCCAGGCAACTCTTCCACAAGATGCAGGTCCCAGGCACAAAACCCTAGTAAGACTGAGGGTGCAGTTCAAGCTGGTAAGACAGGGCGGGACCTGCTAAGGGACAGAGTTAAATGGCCAGCACAGCGTCCCGAGCCTAGGAAGAAGGCATGCCTGTGACGTGTGAAGTACTTGGCCACCAAGCCCCGGGAAGTCTGACAGAGGGATGAAAAATGAGCCTGGAAGAGTTGGAGCCAGGACGGCAAGGAAAATAAAATCAAATCTGGATCCTGATATAAAAGGCATTAGCGAGGGGAGCCAGGCACCTGGACATACTTTCCACAGCCTGTCACACAGGCCTTGCATTGTCCAGCAGCAGTGAGGGGAAGTGGAGCACTATTAGACTGGCGCCCCAGCCCGTGGTCCCCACAACCAGGTTGCTCAACAGCAGAAAATGCTTCACAAGTGGCAATGCTTGGGGCTGGAGGATCAGGACGCTTGCCCCTGTTGTGAATGCATAGAAAGCGGGGAGGGGAGCATTTCTGGAAGAGTTTGGTTCCAGCTAGTCTCCCACACATACAAGGAACCCTTGAACATAGTCAACAGACTCTATGAGGCAGAGCTCTTTGCAATAAAGGCCCAACCTCTTCATCTGAAGTTTGAAATGAATTCTAGAGACCTTAATGCACGAGTCATTATTCTGGAGAGTTTTTAAAGATGGCGTTTCTCAAAGTGGGGCCGTTCAGAACCCACTGAGCATTTCAGAACCAGCCAAGGAGAGACCATGTGAGCACAGGTGACTCCGTGAGCCACTCAGGTCTGGAAGTCAGCATCACGTTGTAGGTGGCAGCCACCCACAGGGGATCATGTGGTGATTTAGAATAGCTGGTTGGACTTCATTGTCTTGCCCAACTTTACCTTTGAGAATGGTATGTCTGATGATCATGTATCATGGGAAGGAGTCCATGGATGACTGTGCACAGTCAACTCGGACTAGTAATTTCTCAGCCCTTTTTTCCTTCATTATCATCCCCTGCAGAGCTCCACAATAGGGATTTAATGCCACAGATAGTCACTATTGTTTATGTACTATAGTTTATATACATATGTATGTATATATATATATATATATATATATATATATATATATGGAGAAAGAGAGAGAGAGAGAATGAGAGTATAGTTTTTATTTTGCCTCTTCTTAGAGCTAATTTTTGTCCCTATAGGGGCGTTATTGCCTGGACTTAGTGATGGTGGGGACTTGCAGTATGTGTTTGACACCTCCTGGGGAGATGATGACTAGGTGGATGGACAAAGATGTATGGGCTAAAAAGAGAGGCTTGGCTCTCTAGAGGATGTGGGTAGGAGAGAGGGACGGAAGGAAGTCTCTAAGAGTAGCACTGAGTAAAGTACCCTGGGGTAGGGACATTAGAGTCAAGGGGCCAGACCTGTGCCAGGAAGAGTTTAGGTCAAGGCTGAATACCCAGGGAGGTGCCCCAGCTGCCTCTTGGAGACAGGAGACGGAGGGAACTCTGCCCCCTGCCTTACCCCACAGCTCACAGCCATTGCATCATTTGCAGACATGGTGGATTTCTGTTCCCTTCTAAGACATTCCTCTCCGACAGTGGCTGGGGTAGAAAGTGTAGCTTCTTGGAGCAGAGAATGGGAGACAAAGGGCCCAAAGGTTATTAATAATAATATTCTTATTATAATAAGAATAATAAAAATGGCGGGTCTAGAGAAGAACCAGCTAAGGATAAGCTAAGACCAGTTTCTTTCTACTGAGTTTGGGCATCTGGACCAGCGAGGGTGTTTACTGAGGGCCTGAGATGGGAAGGACAATACCATGACCTGTGGGTGTCTGCTGAATGGACCAACAGGGTGGGATGCTGTTCTATTTGTTTGTTTGTTTGTTTCTGGGATACTGTTCTTAGTTGCTTTTGTCATTGCTATGGTTTACCATATATTATACCGGGCAAAAACAGCTCATCTGTACATAGAGGGAAACAAACAGGGTTTGGTACAGTTTGTGGTTTCAGGTGGACCACCGCTCCCTGAGGAAGAGATGAAGATAAACTGGGCTGCGCAGAGTTACCAAACCACACTCTGCTATGGCAGAGTCCTGATTTTCACCCTCATGCCTGAGACACTGGAGAGGTCCACCATGTGTTTATCAACAAGTACTTTCTGGAGCGTGACCATGAAACACTCAGGCAGGAAACCAAGCACCTCTGAGCATCTGAGTGGTGGGGAGAATAGCAAGGGTGGAGGCTTCACCGGCGGGCTTGGGCTGGGATTTCTCCTGCTGTGTTCTCTAAGCCTCGCGGGCGTGATGGGAATAATCACCCCTACCTCACTGTATAGCAAGAGGTTTGGTACCATAGCAGATGTGCACACAGCAGTTGTTCAGTAACGTGGAGACATCGTGCTACAGTAGACCCTTTATCCACATACGGAGCCGCAGTCCAAAACCACCTGACACCACAAATTGTACCAAACCCTCTAGATACTGTTTGCCTCCTCCTACACATATATGGCTAAGTATAATTTGTAAATTAGACTCAGCGGAAGATCTGTGAGAATAAGCTAGTGGTACAATAGAAGAATCCTAGCAATGTTCTACAACAAAGTTGTCTAAACTTAAACTTGTTTATCTCTAGACCTTCTGTTTACTATGTTTTGGATAACCGTTGGCCACAAGTATCTAAAACCACGACATGTAGTAAGAGGAGCGCAGGCTGCGTTTGGTCCCGGCCGCCCGGCTCCCGCCGTGTTCCCAGTGCCTGGCTAGCTTATACCCGAAATAATTACACAGAAACTGTATTCATTGAAATACTGCCTGGCCCATTATCTCTAGCCCCTTATTGGCTAACTCTCACATATTATTTTAACCCATCTCCATTAATGTGTATTGCCACTTGAGTTGTGGCTTACCGGCATGAGTCTAACCAGTGTCCATCTTGGGCCGGAGAAGCATGGTGTCTCTCACATTGCCTTCTCTCTCCCAGCCTTCTGTTCTGTCTACTCTGCCCACCTAAGGTTGCCCTATCAAAAGGCCGAGGCAGTGTCTTTATTTAACCAATGAAAGCAATACACAAACAGAAGACCCTCCTACACCAATGACAAGTGGAGCCTTAGATAATTGGGAGCTCCTGTGGAAACAGGCGTTGGGTCGCTGGACTGCCCACAGCCTTCCTCTGGCAGTCTCTCTTCAAGAAAGCCTCTGGGCCGACATGCTGCTGGTTAAGGGAACAACTAGTTGGGCAAACGTAAAAGGAAGACTGAGTCTGCCGCTGGGTTTGCCGGGCCGTGCAGCAACCATTGCCATTTGCTTGACAGTTCTGCCCCATCTTTCTTCTCTGAGCCAGGTCTCCTTTAGATGGCTGCCCTGGGAGTCAGACTTCATTTTTGCTTCAGCCTTACCTTCTGCCAGCTGTGGTTTTGGGTAGTTTGTCTGATTACTCTTGAAGTCAGTTTCTTGTCTGTAGAGAGGAAGTGACGCTGCCTCTGTCCTGGCACTGTCTGGATGAGATGTCACTGAGGCATATGTAATAGAGTACATGCTCGGTAGCTTTGTCTCACAAGTAAAGTCATTCATACTGCTAGGTGTCCGCTGTTTTTTTTTTTATTCCCATATTCTTTTATTTTTTCCATTAAAAAAAAAAAGAATTTACATTTCCTCCCCTTCTCCCAGTCCCCTCCCACCCCCCCTCCCGCTGCTTCCTTAAAAGAGGGCATGGTGCCCAGCCCTGTGGGAAGCCCAAGGCCCTCCCCCCTCCATCCCGTCCTAGGAAGGTGTGCATCCAAATCGACTAGGTTCCCAAAACGATAATACATGCAGAGGAGATAGGTCCTAGTGTCATTGTTGATGGCTGAGGACTCAGTCATTTTCCAGAGCACAGTCATGTGACATTAATGGTTAATATTCTGTAAAATATGATACACCGTTGTTTGGTGAATCATTCCCTTGGCTGCACTTATTTAGATGGTGTCTATAATTTCTCTCTCTCTCTTTTTTTGTTTGTTTTTTGAGACAAGGTTTCTTTGCAGCTTTGGAGCCTGTCCTGTAGACCAGGCTGATCTTGCAGATCACAGAGATCACCTGCCTCTGCCTCCCGAGTGCTGGGATTAAAGGCGTGTGCCAACACCGCCCGGCCTATAGTTCCTCTTTTAAATTGAATTCCCATGTATATCTTTATATATGAAACTTTAAATTTAATATTTAATATAATTTCCTAGGGATTGATTAGTTGGCAGTAGAGAGGTTAATGATGGGACAGAAGATTTTCATCTCAAGTACTTTCCTAAGGGCTGTTCTTCAGTTTGCATTGCCGTCAGAAAGGGATGAGACACAGTACCAGTTTTATGGCCCTCCAGCTCCCCGGTCTGTGAGTTGATCAAGTATCTCTCCCCGCAAGTTTCTCTCAGCCTCCACCCATAGGCTACTTCTCTGTTTCTACCAAGCTGCTTCTGAGTCAGAATCCTCTAGACCTCATTCTGTGTCTCCCCTCCAGTTTGGTCCACCACAGAGTCTGGTGGAGCCTGCTTCCCAGCAGCTGGATGATTGGAGGCAGGGACCCCCAGAGCGAGATCGCTAGCTTTGGCAGGAGAGGGAGAGGCAGTGAGCGCTACGGGCAAATTTCTTCACTCTGGTGTTCAGACAGCTCCATATAGCCCAGAGTGGGGACACCAAAGGGCCCACATGAGACCTGATACAGGTTAAGAAATGAAAACTCCAGGCCATGAGAGACTATGATGGTGCAAGACACGTAAGGAGAGCAGTGGTTGAGGACCACATTCCTCTGGAAGTTCATTGGCTTTGCCCTGCTGGATAGACTTCCCTTAAAAAAAATTGCATTTGTTTGTTTATGAGAGGTGTGACAAGTGACGCTTTCTCCCTCCATCATATAGGGTCTGGGGCTTGAACTCATGTTGTCAGGCTTTGACAGCAAGCATTTTTACCTCCTGAGTCATTTTGCTGACCCAGGGTCAAGTCTCTCTTGCTCTTTTTCTCTTTCCTTTTCTGCACAGGTCCTTGATCTACACTGTGTTGACTTAAATCGTTCCATTGCAGTCCTATCCCACTCAGAGTGTGTGTGTCGAGTTTCCTCTTTGGGCCTCAGACTAGCAGCTCTCGTGGTGTGCACCGCTCCCTGGAGTGATGGGGGAATGTCCCAAGGCAAGTGTCATGGTGTTGCCTGGAAGAGGTGTGTGACAAGTAGAGCTGGTCCTCTGGATCTCTGAATTCTACATCTGTGAATTCAACCGGCTGCAAATTGAAACTATTTGGCAGAAAATGGCATGTGTTTGCAAAGACCGTTTTTTAAAAAAGATTTATTTTAGAAGTTTTAATTATGTGTATTGGGGTAGTATGTACATGTGACTGCAGGGGCCTACAGAGACCAGAGACATCGGGTCCTCTGGAGCTGGAGTTAGAGGCAGTTGTGAGCCACCTACAGAGGGTGCTGGGAACTGAACTCTGGTCCTCTGCAAGAGCCTGTCTCTCCAGCCCCCAGGCTGTTTTCTTTGTCCTTGTTCTCAAAACAATGCTGTAATAACTATTTACACAGCATCATGTTGTCTGAGATATTATACAGATGCTACAGATGCTTTCATGTCTATTTATTTATTTTTTTTCCTTAGGATTTTTACAGTGCTGGGGGATGGAACCTAGGGGCCTTGGACATACTAAACAAGAATTCTGCCACTGGGATTGTAGGGATAGCTCAGCAGTTAAGAGCACACACTACTCTTGCAGAGGACCCAGAATTGGTTCCCCACCACCCACATGGCAGCTCACAACTGCCAGTAACTCTGGTTCCAAGGGGTCTGGCACCTTCTTTTAACTTCTGAGGGTTTCTGCATGCACATAGTGCACACACATACACACACACCTTGGCACATGTGCATTAAATAAATAAATAAATAAATAAATAAATAAATAAATAAATAAATAAATAAATAAATAAATAAGAATTCTGCCCCTAAGCTGTATACATCTCTAGCCCCCTTTATGCTGTAAAGCATTTTCTTAGAAGAACTGGAACATCTACAGTTTGGTATCCACGGGGCCCCTCGGGGCCTCTTGGAACTCAGTCCCCTCTGTGTGCTAAAGGACACACAGTTGTACTGAGAAAGGTCCTAAGAGGTGTGAAGTCCTGAGACTCCATTCTTGTATTGATACGACTTGATCGAGGCACTGAAACAGATGTGCCTGGCTGTGCCTACACTGAACCCGAACTTGATTTCTCGGATCTACCACTTTGAATCTTCTTCCCCTGCCCCCTGTTAGAGGTGACATTCCTGTGGTGTAGAGACTAGTCCTGGGTCATCTCTTCATCGCCAGTGTCTAGCCTAGTAGAAGGGGGGCAGTGCTGAGTTTTGTTTACTGAATGGATAAACACTGGTGAGTGGAACAGACCTGGCATTCTTTGGTCAGGGTATAAAATATGATAAAATGTACAATAAAAGATAGGGATGAGAAGCGTTGAGAAGAGCTCGCGGAGAAGGTGGCATCCATCCCACGCCTTTCTAGGAGTTATTAATTCCTTCAATTACAAAATAAGGGTGTGGTGTTTAACAATACTCACAAAGCACAAGCCCTGGGGAACACTGGTGACAGACCTTGCCAAAAGACTAGGAAGTCTTGGCCTTGCTTGTTGAGACCTGGCGCTTTCTTGCCTGTGGTTCTGTTGGACTCCCCTAAATGGTGGTGGGCTGTGGAGGAATAAGCCTGAACTGGGGGACCTGGTACAAATTGCCTGACTTCTTTGAGAATGCTATAGTTATTTTCTTTACCTATAAAAGTAGTCCTGACTGACAGGGCTGGTGGGGAGGAAGTGAAGTGCTGTGTACAGTGTGGCTTTCATGGGACCTCCCAGGCCTCCATCTTCGCGTGGCAGGAGGACCATCCTGGTCTCCAGAGGCCTGTGCTGTGTTCTCTCCTGACCTGCCAAAGCCTGTAACCCCAGCCTGACCCACTGCTCAGGAGGTTCCTGAGGAGAACTGAGAAGTGACAGGAAAAGCTTTGCTTGTGCAGTTCATGAGCTAAGAGAATATTACTTAATTGTGGGTTTGATGGAAAACATTATGTGAGGTTGGTGCAGCTCTTTCCAGAGATCTGCCAGCAGCCACAGAAGTGGAGCCTTATTGGAAACAGCTGGGAGAGGCTGGCGGCCAGCCTCTCTCCGCTCTCCGTGCCCCAGAGCTGTCTCAGCTCTGCCAAGAGGCCTGGCAGCTTGGGCCAGCACTGCATGGTGGCTCAGCTTCAGGCTCAGAACCCAAGAGGATCGAGGCCCTGAGTACTTCTCACAGGGGTTGGAGTTAACCTCTCCTTGAACCCATGCAGGTCCAGTTGACTAAGGACAGACTCTCCAAGCGGGTGTCGGGCCATCTACCCAACGCCTGATGGATAGGCTAGAGCATTTGGCTAAGTTCTGCGGGGCACCAGCTGGAGAGCCTATAAACGGCCAAAGCCCAGCGCTCACATTGCCCCTTGTGAAGCCACACGTCTCTGCAGAGGCCCTTCTGCCAGGGCTTTGAGGAGATGTCACGCTGAAGCGCATTTAGTTCAGTCCAGGTGGTCACCAGCCATGCCATCTCAGCTGAATTTCCCAATGACAAGCACAATGTACTGCTCCCTTTGTCTGTCTTTTCTGAGGGGACATGTAGTCACCACAAACCTCTGTTTTAATTTACTCTCTAAAAATGTTTTCCTCAGTGTGCATAATTCGACTTCCAGAAAGTGACATTTTTAATTTTTTTGACATTCATAAAAGTAAAATGTTTATCATAGTTTTTTTAATATAGAATTTATAGAAAACAGTCAACCCACCCAGAAATAACAGCATTTTATTCTCATTATTATTTTATATGCATGGGTGTTTTGCCTGCATCTATATCTGTGCACCATCTGCATGGCTGCTGACCTTGGAGGCCAGAAGAAGGCATTGGATCCCCTCTAACTGGAGTTACAGATGCTTGTGAGCTACCATGTGGATGTTGGGAACTGAACCTGGGTCCTCTCGAAGATCAGTCAGTGCTCTGAACTCCTGAGCAGCCTTTTCAGCCCCAACAGTATTTTTAATAAAAGTTGAATTATAGATATTAAATAAATATAATCGTAAAAGCTGTATTTTAGTTGCTACTTAAAGGATATTGACATTCCTTACAATTATTCATAATAATTTAAAAAATTCCCTTTATTTTTATTTTATGTGTAGGAGTATTTTGCCTGGGTACCACGTGCATGCAGTGCCCTCTGATGCCAGAAGTAGGTGTCAAATCTCTTGAGACTGGCAGTACACAGTTGTGAACCCCCCTATGGGTTCTGGGAATTGAACCTCCT
The DNA here is from genome assembly GCA_004026605.1 of Ondatra zibethicus. Lineage (NCBI taxonomy): Eukaryota > Metazoa > Chordata > Mammalia > Rodentia > Cricetidae > Ondatra > Ondatra zibethicus. Next base: position 39,049 of record PVIU01003992.1, read on the forward strand.
TCTTCTGCAAACAGTGCTCTTAAATGCTGGGCCATTTCTCAAGTCCCAAGATAATTTTTAATAATGGAATATTTGTTTTTTGATGTTCCATATTATTTTCAATATACTGTGTTTTAACACATTTAGATTACTTTTTCTCTGTGTTTATTTTTTAGTGAGGTACTCATTAAGTATCTCAGGCTGGCTGTGAATTCACAGCCTTTCTGCCTTAGCTCCCTGATGCTGGAGTTACAGGTGTATACCACCACACCCAACTGACAGATTCCTAACAAATATTTGATCTTTTAATTAAATGAAAACAAACAACATCTATTATCACAAAGTCACCCAAAGGAAATCTCACAAATAGAATCACTGAGTCTCAGCAAGTCTGTGAATGGACATTTCCCAACTAATAAGAAAGCCTTGTAAGGTCAGCATCGCTGTGTTAATTTCAGAGAAAAGAAAAAATGAAGTTCAGTGATTGGTCTTCATCCCAACAAGGTTTAGGAATTTAATTTTACTATACTTTTATAATTATTAGTTATTACTTTACTGGTTTTAGGAATAGAAAACAGGCAAATCCAGAGAGACCAATCAAAGGAAATCAGAAAAGATACATGAAATTGAGAAGTGGGGCTCACACCGCTGACCTGGAACCGGCAGACATGAAGATTTTCAAGTTCACTTCTGACAACATACTCTTGAAAGAAGTGAATACTTTTCTGGAAAAGTAGATTCCTCTGAAACTGGTGAGAGAGGAATTTGAGACACAGCGGAACCGGTAGAACAGATGGAAAAACAGCCTGCTGGTCAAGTGCTGCAGAGGGTTTGTGGTTGAGTTCATGGAAGCCTTCAAGGAACAGACCATCTCAGGCTGTGTGTGGTGCAGGACTTGTTTGTAGTAAGTGGCTTGTTCCCTTCACAGTCCCGCTCACCTTTACGTGTTCAGCTCTGTCACCTCCTTGGACAGTAAGATTTGGGTTGTAAGACATTTCAGGGACCATGATTGCTTCTAGTGTTACCAGCTTGGCAGGAATGCTCTGGAGGTGAGGTCCACCATCTTGCAGCTGGTTTGCGTGTTTCCTCAGGCATTGTCCCTCCTGTTGCAGCCATCATCTGCCTCTCTACATGCGGGCCCATGCTCCTGCTCTTTGGCACTACGCTGTGTGTTGACTTCCATACCGGAGCTTGTCATATAGTTGAAACTATGAAATCCTCCTTTGGGTTTTATTCCCTGCTAAGGGTGCCTACTCCCAGCAACTACTCTGTATGTTCATTTAGTTTTCATTGCGCACTGGCAAGGTGCTGACTGGATGCTGTGCATTGCCATCGCCTTTCAGATGGTGAGCCCCTCGTCTGTGCCTTGCAAACATGTGGCATATGTGCCCAGAAGCATTCTATTGGAAGAGCTACCTTCTATTTGTTTGGGCACTGAGTTCTGTTGGTACAGATTAAGATTTAATGACATTTAGAACTCAGTCCTTTTCACATACAAGTTATGTCTGGCCCATGGTGTCGAACCATGTATTCTACAAGACTCCTTCTTCCTTAATTTCTTCTTCGGGCTTCTGTTCTTTTAGAACATTGAGTCTGATAGCCACATTTTGCTCTTAATAGTGTGCCAACTGTAGTCTGTGAACAACCTTGTAGTCTCCATTCACGTAATAGCTAGTGGGAATAAATACATTCATGATAAACTCAAATTAATCAACAAGGGATTAAAGCATAAGTAAAGAGTCAAGGAACCTACCAGAGAAACCATATCATTAATTTTAAAATATACAGTGATAACTGGGCTTAATGACACATGCCTGTATTCCTAACTACAGAAGACTGAAGAGGATCTTCCTTGAGCCCATGACTTTGAGACCAGTTTGGGCAACATAAGGAGCGACCACTTCCCCTACCCCCAGTCTCTCCATTTCTTTTCTTTAATTAGGAAAAAGTCATACGTGTATATAATAAAATGTGATCATATCTACCTCTCATTTCTCTGCTTCCACTCCCCCTCTCTTAAAAAAAAATGGTGTCCTACCTTCTGTGCTTGAAATAGGACCGGGAATTAGGAATTTCTCTCTCTCTTTTATTCTTCTCCCCTCTGTCCTCTCCTCATCTCTCCACTCTCTCTCCCTTCTCTCTCTCTTTTTGAGATTGTCTCATGTGTAGCTCAGTCCTCCCCCGGCCTCTGAGTCCTGGTATTAAGGTATAAGCTACCACACCCAGCTCTCCAGTTTCTTGATGGGTGGAACCATTGCAGGTCTTTCCGCAGGCAGTCACAGTCCTGTCCTCTGAAATAGGCAAGGTTTGCTAGCGGTGCATTTACACGAATGATATGCCGCAAAGAGGCCGCTGATGGAGAAACACTGGGGCAGTCAGCGTACAGTGTGACCTGGTTTGGGGAATCAACAGAAGTATTTTGCAGTGACACATAAGCCAGGATACAAACATCAGAGAGCGAGGCATCAACCAACCTAGTCTAGCCAGGATTTAGTGGCCCTGCTGGGCATTGGGAGAACTTTGAAATAGGTATAATGCCTGGTCCCCTCTCTTAAATAACTCCGTCTTGTGTTGAGTTGTGTCCAGGATACCTGGAATAAACCAAAGCATAACCTGTGTGGTTGGCATACGTGCAGTCATCTCAGATGGTCACTACCATTCCTGCTTATAAAAAAAAACCCACAAACTCATGTTTCCAATAAAATCATCCAAATATCCTTGGTTCCAGTATTTTGATGTTGAAACATTTGTAACTCCAACCCTTTAGTGCACCTGGAGGCAGCCCATAAATCTCTCATCAAATAATATGCCCTGTTTTTTTTTTAATGGAAAATATGGTCCTGTGCTTGCTGCAGGCAGAGAAATATGGAAGGTGATGTCATAGTGATTCGTTGCTTTGGATTTTCTGGGCCAGGCCTGCACTGTGATCAATGCACACTGTTTTTAAAGATGTCTTCACTATGGAGAGGGGTACAGGCTGTAGACTAGGGAGAGGGGAGAGCATCAGAGCCATCTCAAGAGACTAAATGGGCAGAATGGCAGGAGTGAGGGGTACCGTGGTGCTTTGAATGAGACATTGCCCATAGGCTCAGCCATTTGCTACTTGGTCCCTGGTTGGTGGTCCTATTTGGAGAGATTACGGGGAGATGCAGCCTTGCTGAAGGAAGTATATCACTAGGGAGTGAGCTTTGCAGGTTTAAACCTCACCCTACATCCAGTTTGCCTTCTGCTTCATGAAGACGTGCTCTCTCTCAGCTTCTTGCTCTGGCAGCTGTTGCCATGCTATTCCTGCAATCATGGACTCTAATCCTCTGGAACCATATGCAAAAGCAAGCTCTGAATTCCATGGGTTGCTTTTGTTCATAGTGTTCTACTACAGCAACAGAAAAGTAACCAACCATGCATCTCTACATCGCTGCCCTGGTTCCACTATCTTTGCTTAGTTCTAGAGCATCCATCCAGTATTCCAATAGTGTAAGATAGACGTGTTTCAGAAGGACAGCATTAGGGGGAGAAATCTGATGTATGACAGACAGAAGCAAATATAAGTAAAGTGTGAATGTCCCCCTTTGTAGGTGTTAAGGGGTCTTGGCAAAGGAGGAAGATTGGGTGTCATTTTGGTCAGGGTTGTCCTTATTCCCTGAGTGCTCTCTTCAGGGAACCGAGTGAAACTGAGAATTTTGTCTCCACCATCAGCTTCATACATGGCACCCCTCTCTCCTGCCATTCTGCCCATTTAGTCTCTTGAGATGGCCTGATGCTCTCCCCTTTCCCTAGTCATACATATTTTCTAGGTGGGGTGGGGCAGACCATGCAGAGGCAGTAAACTTAGATCCAGAGAAACTGAGGGTAACGGTATATTGGATTTTTCCCTGTGTCCAGTAAAAGGAAGGTGTGAACACCAGCCTTGGAATTGGGACCCTGGTCTAGACTTAGTGCTGAGCTCCTGTGATAGAAACGGCTCTGGAATAGGCTGTGCCACTGTGGGAAAGTGGTCCTTGGACCCCAGGTATGCCCAATCCTTCCAAGCCACAGGGCAGCTTGGCTCCCTTTAGCTTCTGCAGCAAGCGTCCCTCCTGTGATGATGATGTGGTGGACACTGCTCTGAATGGTGCAGCTACTGGAGAGGCTGTTGCTAGGTTGCTGGGATGTTGTTAGCCTTTTTAGGGTCTGAAGCTCTTTGGGAGGCCAAAGAGCGAAATGGTAAGTTCTAAACTGCTTTAAGCTAAAGTGGCTCCCTGGGATATGACAATAAGTTTGTACATTGCCCAGGCTGTCTTCAAACTCGCTGTTGCCGAGGATGACTTTGGATTCCTGATCTTCCTGCACCCACCTCCTGTACGCTGAGATCATAGGCATTCGCCATCATTCCTGGTTCGTGCAATGCTGGGGAATGAACGTAGGGTTTCATGCATGCTACACCCCCCAGCTATGCAACAGTAATTTTAGCAACAGAAAATATAAACTAAACTGCCTTCTCAGGTGTCACCAGTGTCCTTCTACAAGGCACCCCTTAGGGATCCTTATCAATTGCTTCCCCCTGCCAGATTTCATTCACTCCCAATGGAACTGACCCAGTACCCTTGTTCTCTCTCAGCTCCTCAGACTGGAGGCAAGTATCATATGTATTTTTGTTTTTGTTTTGTTTTGTTTTGTTTGTTTGTTTTGGTTTTTCGAGACAGGGTTTCTCTGTAGCTTTGGAGCCTGTCCTGGAACTAGCTCTTGTAGACCAGGCTGGCCTCGAACTCACAAGAGATCCACCTGCCTCTGCCTCCCGAGTGCTGGGATTAAAGGCATGCGCCACCACTGCCTAGCTATATTTGTTTTATTTATTCGTGATACTGGGAACAAAACCCAGGGCTCTACCCAGGCTGAGGATGTTTTTGTACCACGGAACCACCCCAGCCACATATTTGTTTTTGAGGGCCTGTTGGGACTCCAGGACTTCTGCACCCCAAACTCTCTGAGAAGGGCGGCCCCAGCCCTCACCTGTACTGAAGCCATCGCGTCTACAGGATCTTCAACCCAGGGTAGGAAGTATGGCTTCCATCTAATACTGGCACTTACTTCCTTATGGGTCCCTAAGACCAGAATAGAAAGGCAGAAACCCAGCCTTTTGCAAGCTAGAGGTTGGTTAAGACAATCCCAGATCCTGTGCCCAAATTTTAGGGAGGAGAAGATACCCAGCTTTCTAACCAGTGCTTGTGGTAAGGCCAGCTCCTCTGGGCATGACGATGCTCAGGGCCAGGTCTCTGGGCTCCAGCAGTCATCCCCAAGGAGCACATAGTTGAAAGGGACATTGGCAGGAGGGCAGAAAGGAAAGTTTGAGTTTTGTTTTTCACTAAATAACTGGGCAGCTTTTTCCCTCCGTTTTTCCAGATGCTTCTTCAGAAACAATTTCAATGGCTTGGACTGAGAAGCCTAAATCTGCTTTAAATGAGGGCTTGGATCTAGGACTCACCCCTTTGGTGTTCCCAGTGCGCCACTGGCAAACTGAGAGAGCCACCCCAGTCGCTTGCTCACAATAGGGCTGCTGGCATTCATTTCTTCTCTCTTCCCGGGGTCCCCAGGGCTTTGCCCTAAAATTCCTGAACAATAGCTTGTGAGGGGGCTGTGCCTGCGAAACTGTGTTAGCAAGACCAACGGATGAGGAAGCAGCTGAGGAAGAGGCTCAGCTGAAGCTGCTTGTTGAGGCGCTTTGCAAAAATACGGGAGCCCTGGTCTCCTCTGAGGCTGGCCTTGTACTCCCCTTCCCAGGGAAGAACTCCTGGGCACCCTGCATGAGATAGGCAGAACATTTAGGAGCACCCTGTCACCTTCTGCACACTTGAGTGCAGCTTCTTATAGAGCTAGGTCCTCCATGCCTAGCCCTGCAATCTTGCTCCCAGAGAGCCGACTGTATCGGACTATAGCCTGGGAATTCCTGTTTAGCTCACAGCGACACCTTAATGAACCTCCCTGCCCCTGCCTCCACCCTCAGGAAGCTTCTATAGCCTGCTGTCCAGACTTTTAGAACACCAACTGCTCAAGGCGTGCCAGGGTGGCCTCCCAGAGAAGGCTTCTGTAGCAGGACGAGAGCGTGAAGGGACAGAGGGCAGGGAGAGGAGGAGGCAGAGGAGAAGGCAAGGTTGGGTCTTCTGAGCCCGGTTTCAAAATAGAAGAATGACTTTGGTCTGATTTCTATACTAAGGGCATTTTAATACTTAACTGAAATGATACAGTTTAGGGGTCTCAATCGAGTTCATTTGCTCTACCAGTTAAGGAATTAAAGCAGAAAAAGCTGAAGCCCAAAGGAGGCCGCAGAGGAGTCTCAAACACCGCAGATAGCACCAACCATCGAAGGAAGGCATTTGCTGGGACGAGATATCCAAGAATAAGACCATCTGCAGAGCAGACGGGGGACTCAGGGGAAATCCAGTACCTCCTGAGACCTGGAGGTTTTTAAAGCCTCTGAAGGGTTTTCCTCCCTTAATTTCGGGTTGGTCAGTTTGAAGAAAGCTAGGGTGGTCGATTAGTCCATCCTGTTATGCGACATGTCCTTAGCAGGCCTTGAACTTGTTGAGCCGGTCCATCCGCAGGGGCCTGCTGGCGAGGGACAGAAGCCCACAAGGCCTTTGTTTTAAGCTGCTAGGCTTTTGTCTCAAATCAGAAGGGTGAGGAAGAAACCAGCCATCTTGGACCTCACCACCTTTATTACCTAGTCACGGCCCCTCTCCCTGTCTGTCTGTCTGTTTGTCTGTCTGTCAGGATGTCTAACTCCTAGTCTCTCATCACCACACCTGACCTGATCTGTTTTATTGTTGGTGAGTATACATAGCATAGAAGTTATGGTTTTAGCCATTTAAGTGTACAGTTCAGTCACCTAAATATGGTGACCATCACCACCATGCATTTTGCCTTATAAAACTGAAAATATGGACCCATTAAAAAACAACTTCCTTTTTTTTTCTTTTTTAGTTGAAAGTAGATTCTTCTCTCATACAGTACATCCAGACCACAGTTTCCCCTCCCTCCACTCCTCCTAGGTCTCTACCACCGCCCCTCTCCCCCACATCTCCTTCCCCTCCATTTCCCTTCATGAAAGAGCAGGCCTCCAAGAGACAACCAAACACGACAAAACAGGATGCAATTAAGACAAGGCAAAAGTTCTCCCATCAAGGCTGGACAGGGCAACCAAACAGGATGAAAAGAGTCCCAAGATCAGGCAAAAGAGCCAGAGACACACCTGTTCCCACTATTAAGAGTCCCACAGAAACACCAAGCTAACCTGATATATGCATAGACCTGGTGCAGACCCACGCGGGACCTGATGCACACCCATGCAGGCCTTGTGCTTGACACTTCAGTCTCTGTGAGCCCATGTGAGCCCTGCTTGGTTAGATTCACTCGCTGTATAATGTTTGGCTGCAATTCTCTGCACCCGCTCTCACCTGCTGCCAGAGGAAGCCTCTCTGATAACTGGACAAGGCACCATCTATGAATATAGCATAATGTAATTATCAGTTATTTCATTGATCCTTTTTTTTTTGTTTTTGGCCTGTCGTGTTTGATTCTATTTTAAGTTTCTGGGCTATCCAGTTCCTAGCCATCCAAGCAGTGTAGGACATGGGCTCTCTCTCATGGAGTGGGCCTCAAGTTAAACCAGACATTGGCTGGCCACTCCCCCAAGTTCTGTGCTACCATTGTACCCAACACATCTTGCAGGCAGGACAGATTGTAGGTTGAAGTGGAGCTGGGTTGGTGTCCAGGTTTCTCTTTCCAGTGCCTGCAACCTTCCCACGCCAAAGAGACTAGAACACAGGGGTGAAGGCTCCATGCAGGCACCAGCTCGCCTTCCTATGTTCAATGAGTCTGTGTGAATGTCATCCTCAGCAATGGGGCCTCACTGTTAGTTTTCAGAGGGCAACCATCTGCCCTAGCATTAGCCTGCATTGTTTAGGGATCTCCACAGGGCCCCACTGGCCAACAGCTCAAGCAGTTGCAACCCATCCCAACATTGGAAGCTTTGCCTGGCTACAAACGATGACCAGACTCCGTCCATGTCCTCCATCACTAGGAGTCCTCATAGGGTCATCCTCGTAGATTCCAGGAAGTTTCCAATGTACTAGGTTTCCACACTGCCCCCAAATGCCCCCCCAATTCCAGCTGTCTCTCCCTTCATCCTCTACCCCCTTCCTGATCCTCATGGGCTGGAGAGATGGCTCTGCCATTAAAGACTAGGCTCACAGCCCAAACATATAAACAACTTCTTAGTCTCCCCTCCCCCCAACACCAAGCAACACTATTCAGCTTTCTGCTTCTGTGGACTTAACTTCTCTTGGTCCCTCACACAAGTGAGGTCGTGTGTTCTGAAGTTTTGTAGTGACAGTATTTTTCTCACTTACTCTAGTCTCTTCAGGCTCACCCATGTTGTAGCATAAGTCAGAATTCTCTGTTTATGGATGAACAGTATTCCATTGTAAAACTTTTGCTTCTCCAGTTATCTAATAATAGATTACTTGGGTTGGTCTCTCTTAACTATTATGAATGTTACTAAGAATATTGGTATATGAATGTGTTGAAGTTCCTACTTCCATTTCTCTTGAGTACGTATCCCAAAGTGGAACTACTGGGCCAAATCATTTTGGTTTAATTTTTTAGGTTTATTTTGTTTTATGTATATGAGTGTTTTGTCTACATGGATGTCTGTGCACCACATGTGTGCCTGGTGCCCCAGGAGTTCAGAAGAGGGCGTTGTATTCCTGCAACTGGAATTACAGACAATATTAGACTGCCCTGTCTATCTATACTGGGAGCGAGCTTGGGTACTATGTAAGAACAAGTGCTTGTAACCACTGAGCTGTCTCTCCACATCTTGTGCTCCTGGCTGCTATGGCTGAAGGGTGATGGCCTCTGTGTGACTTGGAGAGCAGCTCTCTGCTCCATTCAACCCTCCTGCCAATGAAGTCTATCCCTTTCTCTGGACGCAGCCATGACTGGTAGAAACTCGGATTGTTAACCTCAGATACTGCCTTCCCAACCCTTGCCCACGACCTTTCAAATTCCAGGACTGCATTAGTCAATGAGGCAGAAATTGAAGAGATGATCCCTGTCTCAAAACTGCACGTGCTATTCCGGGAAGGCAATGATGGTGTGGTAAAATGACAGGTTGGATGTTTGTTTCCAAATGTACTTTGCCATGCTGCATAAAAATAATGCTCTCTTTTCAAGTTTGGTTTCATTCTTTAGATAGAAATAACAAACCAGTTCACCCAGAACAGAAGGTGTTCTTAGCTAAAGTCTTAGGTTTTTACCTAATGAAGAGTGCAGACACACATACTGAGGCATACCCTCCTAATAAATAAATATGTTTTAAAAAAAGATTATAGACCAGCTTTCTGGACCAACAAGATGACTCAGCAGGTAAACTGCTTTCTGGCAAGCCTGGCAGTCTGAATTCAATCCCTGGGACCCACATGGTGGAAGGAAAGGACTGACTAACAATCATTCACATGTTATGGCCTGTGAATATCCACATACATGTGCACACATAAGATATTTTTGAAGAAATATGAATTATCTAAGTTGTCTATAAAAATATAAATTGTAACTGGATGCAGTGACTCATGCCTTTAATCTCAGAGGGAGGCAGAGGCAGGTGGATCTTTGTGAGTTCTAGGCCAGTATGGTCTATGTTTCAAGGGCAGGGTTATTGAGACTGGCCAGGGCATATAAAGTGACTCTGTCTTAAAAAAAATAAGATTGTGAATTTTGTACATGAGTCACATTTAAGCTCATTATTCACAAGTGTTGTACTTGTTGGTATATCTTATAGCAATAGTAGCTTCATAATGTTAAGAATTCTGGAAGTTTGTATGAATTTTAGGTTAACTTATAAAGAATTACTGACATTGAAGAAGAGAGTGTGGGTATAAAATTTTGGAATCTGTTAATGAGATGTTATGCATGTACCATCTGATTTGAACATATACTTTTCCATGGATGTGAATTCCAACATCATTCCTATCTTATCGATGTGTAGACCAGGTAAGTTAAGATGCTTGTCTACAGCCAGGCAACTGGTAACTGATGCAGTCAGAATCTACATGCCAGGAGTCAGTCACACCACAATATGCTGGGTCTGGTTTCAGAGCCTAGATGTCTTCCTGAATTGGTAGGGATTCTTTTTTACTTGTGACAGAAACCAATCCCAGAGCGGTTAAGCAGAGGAGACGTATCACTTCATATAACTGAGTAGATCCGAAGCCACCACAACTCTGCCCTCCAGTGTCTTCATGGCTTCTCCTCACTGTATACCTGAGCGCTCAGATTTTCACTTGTTTGGTCCTTTACTGAGGGGAACATGAGAGGTTCGGAGGGAGCGAAAGAGACAGTTTCAGGGATAATTTTGGTCTCCTAAGAGTCAGAAGTGGAATTTTAGGGAAGAGCACAAACTGGCTGGCTTTGATGGTATGTGTGCCCAATGTCTGACAAGCATCTTGGCCAGAGGCAGCTTTCAGGCAGGCCTCCCTGCCAGACTCCCAAGCAGTGGGGAGAGACAGGTCCCATAAGAAGGGACATGCTGCTGACCTTGGGGAGGTGGCAGGAGAGCCTGGGCAAATCAAAACCAAACCACACCAAAGCTTTGGTTTCTTCGGTGTCTACGGTGCCAGTGCCTCATGCTTTCTAGTGGCCTTTTCTATGACGGAGAACCTCTCTCAAATTGGTCACAGAAGCTTAAGGACCACCACAGAGCACTAACCTCCTGGATCTGCCTTGTCAGCTAAAGACAGTGCCATCAGAGCCCCATGGCGACAGGAAATAAGGCCAGAACCACAGTTTATATGGAAGAGTTCTCCGCTAGCCACCCTAAAGGGGGCTGAAGTTCAGTTCGAATCTTGGTTATATGAAAAGCCTGACTTATAGGGAATTAAGAATTGTCAGTATGGGAGTTTCCCCTGTACATTACTCCTGTGTCCTGGTTGCACATTTTCAAGGACTTAGGAGTCTCATTAAATGAGAATAGGGACGTTATGCCTGTTGACAAAAAGGAATGGCTTTTCATTGTAAGATTTTAAAGGGACTACAGTATCACCCAAGGCCACCAACCTTCATGCTGCCTTGAATTGTCAGAAAGGAAAAGGAGAACAATCGGGAGGCAGAGGCAGGGGGATTTCTGAGTTCTAGGTCAGCCTGGTCTACAAAGTGAGTTCCAGGACAGCCTGGGCTACTCAGAGAAAGAGAATGGAGTCCATAGACTTGCAGGTCCAGAAAAAAAATCATAGAAAATGGAAGCGGCAGAGTACAAGGACTTGAAGAGACTTGAAGCATGTGTCCCTGGAGATCCATTTGGCATCCACTGATCCAGTTAAAGAACACCTTCTGAGGACGGCGTTCATAACAGCGCTTTCATCCTCTAGTTTCCCCAGCAGAGGGGCCGGGATGAAAGAAGCCACAGCATAAGGCTTCCTAATTGCTGTTGTCAGCGGCTATGATCTCTTCCTGGTGCATTCTGCCCGTTCATTTGGGGCTTTGGGCTGCAAGGGGATTATCCTAAGCCTTAATTAAGTACCTGCCTGCCTGCTGTGGGCTGGGTGCCAGCTGCTGACACAGACGTGAGCCTTGAAGCTTGGTCATGCTTTGGCCATGGCTTACTCTTCACTCCTCACTCCCTAATATACCCACAAGGCTAGACTCACGGTACCTGTGGTCCATTTTGTGGGGAGGTGATGTTTTGCTACCTGGGAACTCATATTCAGAGGTGGAACAGAGGACTTAGTCTTCTTCCACCAATTCTGCAGCCCCATTGCCTTTATTTCCTACATTTTAAAAAATCTTACTTATTTATATTTTATGTGTAAGTGCTCTGCATGTGTGCCTGCACTCTAGAAGAGGGCATCAGGTCCCATTACAGGTGGTTGTGAGCCACCATGTGGTTTCTGAGAATTGAACTCAGGACCTCTGGAAGAGCAGCCAGTGCTCTTAACCCCTGAGCCATCTCTCCAGCCCCCTAGATTTTTTTTTCTTAAGTCAGGATCTCACCATGTAGCTCAGGTCAGCTGCAGACCTGCGATCCTCCTGCCTCAGTCTCCTCCATGCTAGGATTATAGGTGTGGATCTTCATGGCCAGCTTTATTTCCTGTTCTGCAGTTTTCCTCAGCTCAGTTCTAGGCTTTAACCACAGGATACAGCATGTGTCATAAACGCAGGTGCTTGAGCCTGGTGTCACGGACCTATAATCTTAGTTACCTGGGAGGCAGAGAGGGGGTGGAAGAACACAAGTTCAAGGCCTGCTTGTGTTCCTGCTGAGTCCAAGGACCATCTTGGCAGTTAAGTGAGAACTTGCTTTAAGGAAAAAAAAATAGGAAAAGAGTTCTACTGAAGATAGCGATGCCTTGTTAGAGAATGAAGAGTTCAGAGCATAGAGTCACAGGCAGCAGCCACACTGGGAAACAGGTTCTGTTTGCCTGGGGAAAATTCCCAGCCATCCCCAGCATCCATCCGTCACTGCCTACTGATACCCCTAGTGATTTTGGCTCACTGCTTGCTTTGCTTGTTTGTTTTTTCTTTGTATGTGCATCTTCTTGGTCCCCAGCATCCTAGAGCAGTCTGTTTCTCTTGGGCTAGCGCCCAATCCTGGCTACTCTCCTTTTGGTTTCCCTTCATCCCAGATGTGGGCAAAACCTCAGTTCTTTTGTCCTGCCTAGTCCTGGCTGACAGTCAGACTGCTGCAGCTGTTCCTGCAGCTGTATAGACTTTCAGTGTACGCACAGGGCCAGGCCCTGCCGGGATCAGAAGACCCACGGAGGCTGGCCATCTTTGCAAAATCATCCCCTTTTTCCTTTGCATCAAGTTCAGAGAAGGCAGATGTGTGGCTTAGAGTCTGGGCAGGTTTGTGCAGTCAGCAGTATTGCCACCGCTTTGAGTTCAGGCTGGGAAGGTCTGCCCTGGGCAATGAGGAATGGGTGAGGGCCCTTAACACGTTGGAAGAGACCTGCCGGTCTGATAGCCTAGTGAATGGTCCCCTTTAGTCACTGAGTGAATCCCACTAGGTCTGAACACTGACACAAGGTGGGGTAACACTCCCAGCAGCCCTGCTTTCTCCCCTACCAGCCACACTCTCAGGAGCCCCATTTTCTTTTAAAGGCCTTTTGAGGCCATAACGGTTTTTAAGGACATTTTATAGAGCGGGAGCACGGTCTTACTATTTAAAATTATTATAGGGATTTTGACTGCTGTATCTTTATTTTTATGACAGTTGTTGGTTATGCCCCTGATTTATTTGATTCTGGGCTTCTGTTCAAGAACACAACCTCCAATTAAATGTGGTTACTGTGGCAAAAATATGATTCTCCTCAGAATGACCCTCTTTGGGGCCAGTTCCAAAAACTCATTATGGTGAAAAGGGAGGGCAAGCCTCTTTGCATTCATGAACATTCCTCCTGTGGTCACTTGCTCTTCCCATATGAGGAATTAGAGGGCAGCAAGGCTGTGGGTTGGGCCCAGAGGGGAATGGAGGTGAAAGGGAAAAACCTACTTCAAGAGCTAGGTGAGTCACCACTTAATGCCATACCTCAGAGACAGAAGGAACTCTGGACACCTAAGGAATAATCTTCTCTTCCATGCTAGGAATGGATTACAGCACAGAGAGACAAGTAAGTCTGACCAGACCCAGGCACTGAGGCCTGGCTGTCACACTGCCCTCTCTTTTCCACCCTAACTGTCCTGGGATGTCATGAGATCACATGGCCCTGATCCTGTCCTACTCTGAATACAAGGGGACAACCTATGAGTCCCCTCTGGCATGACCATATCTTTTGTGAACCCTTTGGACATTGCTTTCACCTCTTAAGAGATGGAGGGTCTGGTAGAGAGAGGTTCTTACCACCGATTTGGGCTGTACAAAACTTGTTTTCCTTAAATGAGGAATTTGCAGTGAGGTCTGGACAACCTCTGAAACTGGAGACCAGAACTGTGGTCCTAAATGTGCCACTCCATCTCCATGTGAGATGGTGGGAAAACCCACTCTACTCTGTCTCTAATATTATACTTGGCATCATGGCTGCCATTCAGGTCCCTATCACAGGGTAGCTGATGAGGAAGCTCTTTCCCTGGGAAGACATAAACCAGTGTCTGCCCCTTTCCTTATAGGACCCCAACAACAGACCAAAGTAGGATTCCACAAAAGCCCAACTTGGGGAATCAGTGAGTTTATTGGTTTACTCATAGAGCATGGGTGAAGGATTGCTTACAGGAGCACCCATGATCCTAAAGCAATTCCACCATCACAAAGTCTCTCCCCAGTATGGATGAAGACTATGAAGACTAGCCTAAAGTCACACAGATGGAGTCCCCTTCAATTAACCTTTGACAGTCCGTCTACTCTCAAGAGTTCACGATCATGTGCAGTTAGGGCAGAATTACATACAGATTGCTTGGAGGCTCAGTAAGGGGCAGTTATGAGGGTTCGGTGACCCTTTCCACTCCCTCTTTCTGTGAGGGAACACCATCAGTAAATAAGCCAGACCTCAGGGTTCTCTTGCAGTTTCTTGCAGCTGTTCCAATGAAGACAATAGCTGTGAGGCTCGGAGGATAGCGTTCTACGACAGCAGCCCAACCCAAGATCCCTCCCTCACAGTGCCAAGGGAGGGTCTGTGCAGAGGTTCTCTGAGAACTAGACACCTGTGGGTTTTCACCAGCCTCTGAAAGATCCCAGCCATACAACTCCCAACTGTAGCTTTTTAACTGAAAGCCATACATGCACCCCCAGAATGAAACAAGACTTCCCATCTTCCCTACTTGGGCTCTAGCATAGAGAACAGGCAGTGAGTGATAAAAGGATGTCCTGAAACTGAATAGTTTGACTGATGTCAGGGGCGTGCTGAGCTTTTGTCACAGCCGCAGGACCTGTATACGTTCACATTGCAGATCAGACCTTAGAACTGAGCAAGGTCACAAAGTCCCTGCCTTTGCTCTAGATCCAGGAACTATGGAAGTCTTGTTTGCACACTTGGATTGCCTTAGGAAATCATGCCAGTTTCAGCATATTTAGGAATCTTTGAATAATTATTTTAATATGGCATTTCAGAGGTAACTCTGGGACAAGACAATGAGGAGAAAAGAGAAAAGGGTCAAGGGATCATGTCCCTGAGGTCTGGAACGCTCTCAATGTCCCCAGTTAATCATTGATGCCCCCAGCGGCCTGCTGCAGGGGGCCAGCGTGCACACTGCTGGAATGCTTGGAAGCCTTAGGTGCTGTTAATGATTTATCTGCTCCTGGTTGCAGAGCTGAGCCCCTTTGCTCTGAAGTCGGCAGGCCCCTGGGATCATCTTCAGGAGGGTGGGCTAGCCCTACCTAACAGATTTTGGGAGAAGTCAACCGTGGCTTGTAATCCACGTGTGACCAGCCTCCCCAGGGCCTCATTGCTTGCTCTCTGAAAACATAGGAGACTGTTTTATTAGGATACTTGCTGTCAGAATGTTCCTTCGTATGAGTGACAAGATTAAGGCCATATGACGATGATGTTTTATATGGGATCACAATGTGGGCCACCTTCAAACACACATGATGGTTATTTGTATAGTTATTTTAACAAATGAATGAGTGGCTATAATCCACTAGAGATACATGAATGGAAGGAGCACATTTATGTTTTCTTCTGGTTAACAAAGACTAAGTGTGTGACATTTGCAGAAATATCACAGGTGGACAGTTAACTAAAAGGAAAAGGAGGGATTTTCCACAACCATACTCATCCAGAGACCTGCACTGTCTCCTTTGGCTTTGAGTAGCAGTGGTGAGGATTCATATACCCAGGTGGATGTGGTCACCGTCACATCTAAGGTGGGAAATAGTTGTGGTGAGACCATGACAGCCTCAGGCATTGCTGACAAGTTTTGAAGGAGACAACTTAAACACTGAAGCATCTCCTCATGGGTCATCTATCTCTGTCAAGAGTATAATTTAGATTTTTATAGGAAGGAGCTTTTTGGTTTGTGAGAATTACAAATAAGATGAATAATACTGATTTGGGGTTTGGGTTCTTTCTTTCTTTCTTTCTTTCTTTCTTTCTTTCTTTCTTTCTTTCTTTCTTTCTTTCTTTCTTTCTTTCGTTCTTTCTTTCGTTCTTTCTTTTTTCTTTTCCATTGAAGCCTGACTCTGTATCAGCCGGGCTGGAGGGGCAGGTCATATAAGATTTATAAACTCCTGCTGAAGGGATGATTATATGAATTAATCAAAGAAGGATTGTTGACTTTGGGCTTTTTAACCGGGAGTCAGTGCTTCCTTAGGAACAAAAATCCATATCCTAGATACTCAGGCTAGGCTCTGAAGATGGTGGGAACAGAGGAACTCAGGAAAGTTAGCCTAGTGTAGCTGTGAGGTTGGGGCGGATCCCCAGCATCAAAAGAAAGACAACTATCATTGCTGCAACAGAGCTCCCTCCTTTAGCATGCTTAGGGAAGGAACTGTATGTGGGTGCCTAGGGAGCAAGCAGATGTTACCCCTCATGCCCATGTATCATCACTACCTGACCTTGCAAGGAAGCGGGGAAACTATGAAGTATGGGAGTGGGGGTGGGGTGGGGAAGGGTCATACTGCAAATTTTGATTCCATTTCACCTGCAGCCATTCTTTCTTGTCTTGGAATGGCTGCATGGATTAAAAAATGTCCCTACAATGTTTGTGACAAAAGCGACTTCCTTCCCAGGGGCCTTCCACGCGGTCTCTGTGCATTCCCACTGCAGAGCTGCCCAGTTCTAGGTCCTCACTGAGCAGGAGTGAACTGGGCAAGCACTGCTCCTCTGAAGGTAAGTCCAGCCTGAGGGATCGGTTGCATTTCAGATGTTCAAGGGCACTTAACGGAACTTTCTTGTTTGGAACTCAGCAATTTTTAAAAATTTATTCTCTCTCTCTTTCTGTGTGTGTGTCTGTGTGCGAGATCTCTCTCTCTCTCTGTGTCTGTGTGTGTGTGTGTGTGTGTGTGTGTGTGTGTGAGTGAGAGAGAGAGAGAGAGAGAGAGAGAGAGAGAGATATGCATGTGTGAGTGCAAGTGCCTGAGGAGTCAAGAAGGGGGCCTTGGATCCCCTGAAGCTGGAATTCCAGGTGGTTGCGAGCTTTCTGATGTAGGCGAGACCTCCTCACCAAATCTGTGTCCTCTGCAAGAGCAACACATGCTTTTAATTGCTGAGCCTTCTTTCTAACCCCTCGAAGATAATTCTTAGATGGGAGTTTATCTCCTCATTTCTCCCTGTTTTGAGAGTTGTGCTTTCTGAATAAGGGACTCTGAGGCTTGGGTGAGTCAGGTACTTGGGAAAGCACTGACCACGTAGCCACTCACAGACAGTCATAACTATTGCTAGAGGCAGAGAGCTGCTGTGGACCGTCCTGAGACTGCCAAGGGAGGCGTGTGAGGGCCATCTCTCCCAGGAGTGTAGTGAGATTTCATTTGTATTTTAATAAATAAAGCTTGCCTGAAGGTCAGTATAAAACAACCACACTAGTCAGCCATATAGGCCAGGCAGTGGTGGCACACACCTTTAATCCCAGCAGCCACACTAGTTAGCCACAGAGGCCGGGTGGTGGTAGTATACGCCTTTAATCCCAGCAAGAGAGAGAGAACTATAAGGCAGGATGAGACAGGAATTTCTCTCTTTCACTCTGAAGATTTCATGGAGGAAAGAGCTCTCTAGTTGCTTTGCTTCTTTGATCTTCAGGTTGAACCCCAACCCCAATATCTGTCTCTAGGTTTTTATTACATAGTAACTACAAGAAAACTGCAGAGAGAAACAGGTTGGAATTCATCTTAATGATTTATTGCCAAAATATAAAATATATGACTTTCCCAGCATGCACTCAATATATTTTAATATTGAGGGTTTTGGTATTTTGGGGACTTTTAGTTTGTTTGTTTTTTATAGAGAGGGGTTCATACACAGCCTAGGGTTGAACTTCCTGTGTGGTTGGGGATCACCTTGAACTCCAGATCTTCCTACATCTCCCTCCCAAATGCTGCAATTACAAATGTGTGTCACAGAGCTCAAACTATTGAGATCTTCTTTCTTTCTTTCTTTCTTTCTTTCTTTCTTTCTTTCTTTCTTTCTTTCTTTCCTTCTTTCTACTGTTCTTGCAACCCAAGATTTAATGCATAGAAACTCTGAACTCTGAACTCTAGGACATATAGTGAGCCTGTGTGAAACAGAAGCCCTTACGGTTTCTTTTTCTTGTAGGTCCGGGGCTACCCAGAGCCGCAGGTGACATGGCACAGAAATGGGCAAACCATCACCAATGGGGGCCGTTTCCAGCTGGACTATGGAGTACGGGGGACTTTCAGTCTTATAATTCATCCTGTCCGTGAGGAGGACAACGGAAAGTATACCTGTGAAGCCAGCAATGGCAGTGGTGCCCGCCAGGTGACAGTGGAGCTGACAGTGGAAGGTGAGTCCCAGGGGGCAGCTCTGTGGTGGGAGCTGAGTTGCCAGTTCCTGGGTCTGCTGCTGCACTTCTGCCCTCTCTCACAGATGGAAGGACTTATAGGAGACGCTACACACATCTTGGAGCTTGGAACTCATGTCTAGGCTCATGTTCCAGCCTTGCCATGACTTACATCATACATGACTTACACCAAGACCAAAAACAGGCTTGTAATGGTGACTTTCCAAAGGGACCCCTGACCTCCCTGTGGCCAAGCCTTGCTCTCCTTTGACAAACCTTGGGGATTTCACCTTGTTGCTTGCCCAAGCAAGAGCTCCTGCCCTGATCTTTCACCCAGATTGTACTCATGTTCTTCAGGTCCCTGATCAAAGCCCCAAATTTAGAGAGAACCCTTCTTAACCCCACCCCCGACTCCAACTCTCCTTCCTGTCAGCTCCCTCACAGTTTTTCTTTAAGGTTGGTTTGTCACCCTCTAAGCACCCATTACACAGCTCTGAGACTCGGGATTGTTACCTTCGCTATGACTATTTTTCCAGCATCTGGAACATTCCCTGCACAGGTCAATATCAAATGTTTGGGAATGAATGGACAGAATCTATCATTAGCATCATCACTGGAGAATAGTGCTCACCATAAAAACATATGTAACTCAGCTGGGCGGTGGTGGCACATGCCTTTAATCCCACTACTCAGGAGGCAGAGAAAGACGGATCTCTGAGTTCAAGGCTAGCCTGGCCTACAACAGCTAGTTCCAGGACATCCAGGCCTGTTACACAGAGAAACCTTATCTCTATCTATCTATCTATCTATCTATCTATCTATCTATCTATCTATCTATCTAAATATATTTCTACGTCTGTGGTCAAAATAATTTTGACTACAACTTAACAGTATCTGGGAGAAACATTTGACTCTAAATAATACTGGGGTTTGTCACCACTGTTTTCCTGGCAGACTGAAACTGCTCTATGGGGTTGAACATTCCATGTCAGACCATTGGCTGATGCTCAAGGCCTGATGTCTGGAAGGACAAAGGGGTCTGCCAGCCCCTCAGATGTAAGACCTGCTTCCCTGGATCCTGTCTGGGAGCTGATAAACCACACAGCCAAACTTGCTTTTTCTGTCTTCAGAAGACTGTTCTCCCAACCTCATTTGCAGGAGATGTTGTGTGTGAGCAATTCAGATAAATTGTGAAGGGGGAGCTTTGGAAGGTTCTAGAAGGGATGAGGTGCACCTGGGCCAGTGGCCACTCTTTGACCTCTTTGCCTTGCTTCCCCATGCAGTTGCAGGGCGCATGAGTTCCACAGAGAGTATGCATAGTTTGGATGCTTTCCTTAAATTCTCTAACTAACTGACTCAGTCATTTTAATGACCTTCAAGTGTCTGAGGCAGGGGCATTCCAGACAGGAAGAGGCTCCTGGTCAGAGTCTCAGGATAAACTTGTCAAAAGCCATTCTGGTGCTGTGCTGTCCCCTATACTAACTGATCACAAAGTCTAAACTTGGAAATAGAGACCCCCCGCACCCGAACAAAACTTCCCTCCCTTTGCTGGCTTCCTTTTTGGAGCTGAGTGAGGAGCAGTGCTGAGCTATGAGTCACAGTCCAAAGTCCCGATCCCAGCTTGTGCCAATCTAATGTGTGACTTGAAACCTCTGGACCTCGGCTTCTGCAGAAAACGGATGTGAATTCCAAGCGTTGCAGCCTGGGTTAGCCCTTATTTTCTGTGATCCATATTAAGGAAGACTGGGGTATGTTGGGAATGCAGGGAAATTATATGAAACCAACATAATCAGTTGTGGTGGCACATGCCTTTAATCTCAGCACTCTGGAGGCAGATACCGGTAGATCTCCGAGTTCAAAGCTAGACTGGTCTACATAAAGCTGAGATAATTTGTGAACCTTCTTGGCTTTTACCATTCAGGAAGTTGGATCTGATGGCTCACCCCAGTGGGAACAAATTTCAGGTCATGATAGGAGGAGAGAGGCAAGGAGGCGGGACAATCATAGTAGAGCAAAGCTAGGCTCACAGTGTGGACTCTACACCTTCTCTTTGGCTGGGTTTTAAATGAAGTAGATTGACCCAGGCATATAAAATGTATTATGCTTTTAACTCTAAAGGGAGAGTGGTCTTATGGCTGCTGCCTCTCTCTGTGTGAACAGATCTGTCCAACATGAGCTATACATGTCACCTCAGGTTTGCTGAAGCCACATTTTTAAAATTAGGTGAAATTAATTTCAATAAAATATTTTATTTAGCTCAGTATACCCAAAATACTATTATTTCAGAGTCCAGTCAGCATAAACGTGAGTGTCCCGTACATATGCTGAAGAGCAATGGTGGTCTTTCACTCAGAAGGCCTTTGAAATTTGAGGACCCAGAGAATCTCTTTGGTAGCAGGCTGGCTCTCAGGCTGTATGCTTAGGAGCCCAGCCTGGTTAAATTGCAGGCCCAAAAGAGATACGGACTCACGGTTGCTCCCGCCAGTGTGACAGGATGGATTAGTGAAAATGTACACACAGAGGCCTCTCTGGGGACTCTTGTCACATACCCATGTTGATAGTTCAGCCACCACCAGGTGTCACCCTTTTGCTGCCCACAGACCTCGCCCTAGTGAAGTCCTAAGGACTTCAGCTCACATAGTGCAACGCACATGGTGCATACCTGTTCAAAGCCAGCCTGTGGGACACTAAGGGTGATGATGATGATGATGATGATGATGATGATGATTTTCAAGGCTAGCCTGGGCTAACTATCAAGATCCTATCTCAAAAGCAAAAATCATCTGTGGTGCTTCAGGAAATATCAGCGGGCCTGGAGCAGCCTGCTCTCTGTCTTCTTCCAGCCTGGCCTCCTGGCCATCCCCTCCCTCTTCCCCTCATCCCTGACCCCTAGTGGTGCTGAGACTGCTCTTTGCATATCGATGAAACTGCTGTCATGTGGATCACAGCTCCTGACCATGAGAGAGGAACAGAAGGCCATTCTGAAGACCACCTAGAATGTCAGGCAGAAGGGGGAGTGGCCCTTTGTCAGAGAAGTTCAGGGGGTGGCCCTGGTGAGCTTTGGCCCAGCTCCTGGGGCACCGCACTCTTGGGTGACTTTGAATGTATGGTGACTGCTCCTCTTTTTGAGCTACCATCCATTTCAAGGAACTGTCAGACCACTTTTAGCCTCACATTGGATTGGGCTCATGACACTGTATATTTTACATGACAAAGTTTTAATAATCTTATATAGTTCCTGTAAAATGTCTGCTGTGTTTTCTCCCTGCCCCCTAACTTTCCCTCCCTTTTGAAAGGTCTATTCATATATTTCTCAATTATACCCTTTATTAAACACGGTCTAATCTATCAGACTCCCCAGTGGAATTCCTTTTTTTAGGGGTATGTGCCCTATTTTTTTTTAATCCAGGCAGAATCCTGAGATGCTCCAGAACTTGTGTCCTTCCCTCTCTCATCAAAGCTAACACTGTGGATGTGGTACAGTGAGGGCATTACTTTCTGCCTTGGTGATCTGTTTCCTAGGAGATAGTTATGTCTTGAGACCGTCTTGTCAGAAACCGCACTGGATACACAGAAGGATTCAGCGACAATGTGCTAGTTCTTGCCCTCTTGAAGATGGACTCCTGACTCCTTCACCCTGGTTTCTTTCCCTGGTTCATTTCATCTTCCTTGGCCGTTCTTTCTTCTTCCCTCCAGAACACACCCTCCACTCCACCCCTGCGGTGGCCTTACTTTGATCTTGCAGTGGCACTTCCTTTTTTTTTTTTTAAGTTCTATTTTATTTTTGAGTGCAGTGCTCACGGAAGCCAGAGGAGCACCCGTGTCAGATTCCCTAGAGCTGGAGTTACAGATTCTGAGGCACCTGGTGTGGGTGCTAGGAAACTGCCAGAGCAGAATGTGTGATCTTAGCCACTGAGGGATCTCCTCCATCCCAGAGTTTCCTGTATTCTCCCCATCGCTTGGCCTTCCACCTCTTTCCCCATCTCTAACCTTGGCCTTCACTGGATTCAGGTTTTTCCCAGTTGGTTTATAGTCCTATTTTCTCTTTTATTGTTATATTTTGTTGAAAATTCAGACTTTGTACGGGGGCATAAGGAGGAAGGGAATGCCCCTCAAGACACCGACTTTCTTAATAATGCGTGGTTGTATTAGACGGAGATTTTATTAGCTTGGCTTACAGGATGCCTTCCAGGTCGTCCAGCAATGACTATCTCTTGCTGAAAAGGAAAGGCCGAGAATCCAATAGTTGTTCAGCCCATGAGTTCAACAGTCTCAGCCTGGTGCTGGAGTCCCTGCAGGATTTCAAGGGCTTCTGGTCTTCAGTCTCTGGTGGAGTCCCCAAGAAGTTGGTTCTCATACTGAAAAAGACTGCTGCAGCAACAGAGCAGATGAACTTTCCCGGGAGAGTAGGGGCAGGCAGGCAAAAACAAAGTTTCCTTCTTCCATGTGCTCTTATCCGGGCTGCCGCTAGGAGATATGCCCAGACTTAGGGTGTACTTCCTGTTTCAATAATCTAATTAAGGAAGTCCCTCACAGGGATTCCCCAGCAGTTTAGTTTTGGTTGATCCAAACTGCAGTCGAGTTGATAACCAAGATTAGTTGTCACAATTTCCTTCTTTTTTTTTTCAAGTGTTTTATTAGTTTTTGGTAGACCATCGTCTTTCAAGACCCTTTCCCACTCCTACCCCAAAATGAGTTGCTGATTGTTGCAATGAATTGCTCTAGGCATCTGTTTAAAATACCCTTCCCACAACCTTCCTCAAGACCCAGCAATACCACTTTGGGGTATACACCCAAAGAATGCTCAATGGTACCATAAGGACATGTGCTCAATTATGTTCATAGCAGCATTGTTAGTCATAGCCAGAACCTGGAAACAACCTAAATGCCCCTTGACCGAAGAATGGATAAGGAAAATGTGGTACATTTACACAATGGAGTACTACACAGCAGAAAAAATATAATGACATCTTGAAATTTTCAGGCAAATGGATGGAACTAGAAAACATCATTTTGAGTGAGGTAACCCAGACCCAGAAAGACAAATATCATATGTACTCACTCATAAGTGGTTTTTAAATATAAAGCAAGGAAAACCAGCCTACAAATCACAATCCCAGAGAACTTAGACAACAATGAGGACCCTAAGAGAGACATACATGGATCTAATGTACATGGGAAGTAGAAAAAGACAAAATCTACTGAGTAAATTGGGATCATGGGGACCATGGGAGAGGGTTGAAGGGGAAGGGAGGGGAGAAGAAGGGAGGAGAGCAAAGAAAAACATATAGCTCAATAAAATCAATTAAAAAAATAACTAAGGAAAAAATACCCTTCCCATGTGCTGTCTTTGCCAGTGGATGGCCCTCAATTTGACACCTGTGCAGGGGTTGGTTATAAAATAGCTAACACCACACCACACCAAAAGGGTAGTGCTCAGATTGGGTAGACATCTTTGATGGCTTTCTAGTGGGGTGGTTACATTAGCTCTTAATGACTTGAGTGTGCAAGGGAATGCCTGTCTCTGGGCTTGTGTTATTTGGAATGTCACAGTAGGAAACTCTAGAGAAAGAGGATTCACAGATGGGGTCTTGGCCTCTCAACGATGACTCTAAAGGAAATAAATTAGTTTCTATCTGCCAAGTATCTACACTCTCTGTGGATGAGAGTTAGGAAATCACTTGCTGGAACTGGAGAGACGGCTCAGTGGTTTAGAGCACTAGCCACACTTCCAGAGGATCAGGGATTGATTTCCAGCACCCACATGGAGGTTCACAACTGTCTACAACTCCAGTTCCGGAGGTGAGGGCTCAGATACCCTTTTCTGGTCTGCTAGGACACAGGCATGCATGCAGGCAAAAACACCCATACACATAAAATAATAATAATTTAACATTTTTTGTTTAAAGAAATCACTTGCAGGAGCTAGCTATTTAGTTAGTCCCCCTTCCAGTACAAAACTCTATGTAGCTCCTCCTTGAACTCCTTATCCATACATACACACCAGGAAACAGTTTTTCTCCTAAGAGATGTGTATTTTATTCCAATCCCTTGAGGAAGGATTGTCCAGTGTTTTCATTTCCTGGAGCCTCAAACAGGATGCTGAAATGTCTGGCTCCGTAGGTGAACTTTGGCCTCCATGGAGGCGTGTGCCCACTACTGACAACCTGTGGGGTGTGTGTTCCAGCAAGAGTGGACCGCAACGAGGAAGACTGCGGAATGACAGTTGTGTAGGGGAAAACTCGGTTTATACCACATCAGGAATCCCTAGCAGAGGTATTTAATTTTATAATTAAGACATTCATGGGGGGTTGGAGAGATGGCTCAGTGGTTAAGAGCACCGGCTACTCTTCCAGAGGTCCTGAGTTCAATTCCCAGCAACCACATGGTGGCTCACAACCATCTGTAATGAGATCTGGTGTCCTCTTCTGGCCTGCAGGCAGACAGAATATTGTGTACATAATAAATAAATATTTAAAAAATTAACAAAAAGACATTCATGGGACCATGAAGACTGTTGACACCAACAGGTTACAATCTGTATATTCTGAGAAAGTAGGGCAACCAGGCAACTTCAGTCATTCCCAAATACTCCCTATCCTTGTATCAGGTGTCACCAGGTCCTGCTGTGTCACCTCCTACATAGTCTGTCGTTTTCATTCTCAGCGCCACCATCCAGGTCCTGTTTGCCATCGTGGTCACATACCTACAATTCCCAGTGGCATCCTTTTCCTCTTGTCCTCAACTCCAGTGTCCACACCACTATTTAAAATATCTATAAAATACACAGCAGATTTTATCATCCTCTCTCTCTGATCCTTCTGTGATTGACTGTCAGCAAGGCCCTCTCTGTGGATGTGATTTGGCTCTTGTTAATGTCTTTAGCCCATAAACTTTCCAGTTCTCTCAAGGTGCCCAGAGCTCTCATGGAGAGCCCTGACCAGGCTGCCTCCCTTGGGAGCCAGTGAGGTCCTCTCCCGAGCACTTAGCCCCAGGCTTCCAGAGAAAGGCGAGTGCTTCAAAGAGAACTGAAGAGACCATCTTGCTGCAAAAATATCCCAGGGGAGCAATTCAGTACCCTCTAGTTTCACTCAACCCTGCTCCCCTTTTCTTAATTATCAAGCGTGATCAGCCAGTTTATCAAATGCCAGCCACGTCTCCAGCACTAAAGCCACTGGCTCCAAGTTGGAACAGCACCACACCCCCTACGGGAAAGGGTATGGCATTCACGAAGTCCCTTTTCTCTTCCCAGTGGTCAGGGAAGCTTGTGGGTGTTTAGTGGGAACGTTCCAAGAATACAGTATGTGTTTCATGAAAAGGACCTCGCCATCTTCCTTACAATCTTGCTAGAACAACACTCCAGAAACATTTAAGCCAGGGGTTCTGTGGCCCTTAATAGCACCCAGAATTTCTTAAGTTGAGAAAACTAGATAAATAATTTAAGAAATGACCAGTATGTAAAGAGAAGTCTCAAATTTATAGCCTAAAAATTATTGCAGAATTTATTTTGTGCACATTTTTTACTGAGTGAATTATAGCAATGTACACATATGTATACAAGCATTATACTGATATGTGCTTACACACATCGCATGTAAACCAGAGGAGACCTGAGACTCAGCAGAACTGGAACCCAGTAGTATTAAATTAAGGAGACAGGTGACATATGTACGTCTCCTTAGATTTTCTGTCGTCTCACCTGTCTTTAGAAGTTGGGGGTAATGCGACGGATTTGTGCTTTGAAAGGGAGCATAGTGACATTAGTTTGAAGTCACAGCTATAGCACTTGTCACTTTTCCTTTCTTCACGTCCCTCTTTGAGGATGTGCTGCAAGGCATGGTGGGAGTTTATATGGCTGCTCTTTTATTCTAAAACAATTTTATTCTCATATCCACCTCACTCCTCCTTTTCCTGTACTGCTTGGTGGTATGATTTTTACTCATTCATTTTTAAAATCCAAGCATGTTTTACAAGTTCCGCAAACATCTGATGACCTCATTATCCTCCAGCCTGTTCCAGCAGAACAATTACATACTGTGATACAGAGGATTATGGTCTACTTTCTGTGTCACCTTGCTTTAATTAAGGCTTTACATGAATTTCTGAAACCATATACATGGCAATTAGCCATGAATTTCAGTTCAGGGTGGCCCGGGCATGACTAAATTCATGTTATGAAGGTGGGATTTGTTCTAATAGAGTGGAGAAACACTATTTTAAGCCTTCTGTAAGAAACACTTTGAAGATGGCAAAGTAGGTTGGCTATTTCTGGTTCACCTGGAACAGGCGGGGTTTGTGCCTGTTGCCCTGGCATGATTTATTAACCATGTCTCTTGGTTGGTGGGTGTCCTGTTTGAGTGACAGATGGTGTTGCCACACACTCAGGAGCTTTCCTCTTTCTTATCGTCTTGACCACACTCTTCGCTTTTGAATCAAGGTGTTCTGTTTCCGTCCATCTTCTTATATCTTTTGATGAAAAGCACCAGGTTTGTTCTTAGTCCCTCCTCTGTTGAACTTTTTGCTCCCAAGGCCTACCAGCATTCCCCACTGTGATGTTTAGCGTTTACCAGTGTGTTCATTCCTGGGCCGCCATGTAAATGAAATAGGCGAGAGAGTATGAAGAAATCCACCATTTTCCAATAAATGCTTGGTATGTTCCCCATCACAGACACTTGCTCCTCTGAGAATGACTGAGCCTTCCATGTGGGGCTTAGGGGGGCTTTTATACGTGTTCACAGCTTGTGGTGGAAAGAGAATAACTTCCAGTGTTATGGCTATCTTAAAACTGTGCAGTTCCTCCTCCTCCTAACTCAAAAACAATACTATTGTGCAATTGTTACTGCATACTTATATCCTGGCCACATTATGTATTATGTCCCCAGCTGCGGCAGCTGGCTAAGGGCACCCCACCTTGTCTCTCTTAGTTTGCTGTTTAACTGTTTCCTGCCTGGTATGTCAGCAGCTCACCCAGGCTCAGTGGCACTAGCTATATTAACTTCTCCCCTAGAACTGGTGGTACCCAGAATAATCGTGCCTTGCCAAGGACTGGCAGAGCTGTGTGGGGCAGTAGTGCTGATTGAGGGGAGATGTGGCTCCATGGTGGTTCGTCCCTGCTCCATTTCTGCTTGTTGCTATTTGCTCAGCTGTCTGTGGAAGAGTGGAGTCTTCATCAGATCCATCAAGTATAGATATGGTAAGAGATGTCCACGGGCATCTCCATCCCTCACTTAAACTGGGCTATGTTCTGGAATGGTTCTGGATCTCTGCAGGTAACTGTAACAGTAGAGAGTTCATAGCAATACCTCACAGCTCAGCAAAGAAGTAAGTATTCCAGAATTTGGGAGACCTGATAAATTCCTGAACCATTCTGGCGTCTGACTTTACACATGTGGCTTCTCTGATTTCATTTTTCTTACCCACTGAAAACATATCAGAAGAGGGCTGGGGAAATGGCACAGCAGGTAAGAGCAATGACTGTTCTTACAGAGGACTCGGGTTCAGTTCCCAGCACCTACGTGGTGGCTCACAACATCTGTAACTATAGTTCCACCCTCATCTGGCTTCCCCAGGCACCAGGCATGTACCTAGTGTGAACATGTGTGCACACAGCAAGCTCTCATACATACAAAATAACAACAAATCAATTTTTAAAAATTTAAAAGATGGAAGAATAGTGTATGACCAAATTCGTTTAGTTATTACAAGGGATCCATGTTCCAGTGTTTGTGAAGTGCTAGCCTGGTGTCCTCAGTGAGTCAGTTTGTGCTCATCCAGGTTCACTGCTACCATCCTTGTCCCAGCTTCTCCTGTTGTTGAATCTGCATGACTCGTTGCCAACACTGGATGCAACCTGGCCCTGACTCCTTAGCCTTCTCTCTGTTTGTTACTTGCAGGGAATTTTATGAAGAAGCCTGGTCAGCCTGTTGTTTCCAAAACCTCAGGGTAAGTTCTGAAATGTTCAAGCCAGAGTCAGGGTTGGGTTGGTTTTTCCTGCTGAATTGGCTGACATAGGTCTAATGCAGAAGTCTTGTGTATCCTAGAGGGACATTGGCTATCATTTCCCCAGCATCTTCTGACCCAGCAGCCTCTGTGAGTAGTGCCTTTGGCCCAGCTGCTGACTAATAAGGAAGTGGAAGACTATACTATGTCTATGGCCTTCAGAGGATTCTAACAATCGAGATAGTAATGGATACGAAATTCAGATGAGTAAACTCAGAAGAAGCATTAATAATGACTGCAGTCACAGACAAGTCCCAGGTCTCAGTGGCCCAACCCAACCTTACTGCTCAACAAAGGGACGTTCAATGCAGATGTTCTTGAACAAACTAGAGCTCTCACGTTCTCTTCGAGGAGTGTCCTCTGCTATGCAGCTCCATCTCCTGGAGATTCTGCACCTAGACAGAATGCTGGGCCCAAGCAGAGGAACCTCAGTAGAACTCAAGATTGAGGGAGACTAATCAATGCCACACGGCTGCACTTCCATGTGGTGGAGGTGATATATTCTAGTGCCACCTATTATCCCAGAGGAGATAAGAGGACGTATTTGAGGCAGAGAGTTGGGCAAACAACCCTTGAATGGTTTCTGGCCACAATTTTAACAACTTAGGAAGGAGGGGAAGAATTGAATTGCTACCTTAAGTCTGGATTTTCTGTTGATTTCTTTCTGGGGACAGATTTTCGTCCCCAGCAGGGGAGACCCGTCCTAGCATCTGGGGCGAGTGCCCACCAAAGTTTGCCACCAAGTTGGGCCGAGCTGTGGTCAAGGAAGGGCAGATGGGGCGATTCTCCTGCAAGGTCACTGGCCGGCCTCCACCACAGGTCACCTGGCTCAAGGTAAGGTTTTGTCTGCCCAGACTCTGACCCTGGCCAAGAAGTCAGAGATCTTAAAACCCTGGGACTAGTGGGAATTTGGCATTCTGGTTGGTTCTTTTTGTTTCAGTCTCAGGCATCTCCCCAAGGCTCTCGGTGGCTGTGATAGGGACACTTCTATTCCATTGCTCCCCTGCTGTTACTTGGTCCTCTTATCCTCCCACTCACAAAACAGCATAAAGCTGTTGTGTAAAGACAGACCAGGCATCTCAAGAGAGAGAATTTGAATTGGGGTGGTAGTTTTCAGGCAACCGCTCTATGGTTCATGATGCTAGACAGTCCCCTAACTCTTGGAACCGGTCTCCTTGTCTTTGATGTAGTAATAATGCCCCGACACGCTAGTGGCACTAACTAACTTCCATGTGGAAGTGCTTTACAAATGGTTCAGAACTGGGCCAAGTGAACGAGAGGCAGAGGAGCTAGCGGTGCCAGGTGCTGAGAAAGATGGAGATGGAGCAGGACATTAAGAGATGTCAGGAACAGGTGGGGTCCAGGCCAGAGAGAGAATAGATTCTTTTCAGAGAAGAAAATCTCGAGTGAAATGAGTGACAGTCCTTTTGCCCACATCTCGATTCTTCCGAACTCATCCTCAGAAAGAAAGGGCAGCAAAGACAGACTGAAGTGGACCGTATAGAAAGCCTTCCCTCATCCCTTCCTTCAAAGAAACGCAGGTCTTTTGAGGCTGTTTCCACACGTTGGCTCCAAGCCCAAGTGCTCAAGTAGGTGCTGGCTTAGTCGTCTATTCTGTTGCTGTGTTAAGCACCATGACCAAAAGCAAGGTGAAGATTTTATTTGACTTCGGCTTCCACATCACCGAAAGAAGTCAGAGCAGGAACCTGGAGACAGGAGCCGAGGCATAAGTCATGGCAGAACGCTGATAACTGTCTTGCTCTTTCTAGCTTGTGTAGTGTGGTTTTGCATACACACCAGGACCACCTACCCAGGGACAGCATGACCCATGCATGGTGGGTGGGGCCCTTCCACACCAATCATCAATCAAGAAAATGCCCCACGGACTTTATCTACGGGCCAGTCTGACTGGGAATCATGTAAGGTGATTCCCTCTTCTCAGATGACTCTAGCTTGTGTCAGACTGACAGACAAACAAGTAGCCATCGCTACACTGACCGTCCGGAGACCACAGAACAAGCGCTGTGTACCCAAGCTCTGGTGTCCATTCCATAGGACTGGTGGGAGGCAGGATAACTGGGTCAAAAAGAGAGCAGGCTCCTGTAACCAAGCTCCCCTCTTGCTACTTATAGGGAAATGTCCCATTGCAGCCAAGTGCCCGCATATCTATGTCAGAGAAGAATGGTATGCAGATCCTGGAAATCCATGAGGTCACTCAGGATGACCTGGGCACATACACGTGCATGGCGGTGAATGGGTCAGGGAAAGCCTCCATGTCCGCTGAGCTCTCCATCCCAGGTA
This sequence comes from Ondatra zibethicus, assembly GCA_004026605.1. Classification (NCBI taxonomy): domain Eukaryota; kingdom Metazoa; phylum Chordata; class Mammalia; order Rodentia; family Cricetidae; genus Ondatra; species Ondatra zibethicus. Next base: position 69,739 of record PVIU01003992.1, read on the forward strand.
TTGGGCGGGCGGCTGATGCAGAGGGACCCTTCCTGGTGCCAGGACCCTCCTAGAAGAAGCTCTTCCTTATCTCTCTTGTGTATATTCATGTGACACACTTAGATAACTGTACATCTTTAGAAGGAAAGGGATGGACTAGCAGCACAGACCAATGCCCAGAGGAAGATGCTCTGAGCTGTCTATCTCCTTCATTTGTGTCCCTAACTAGGCCCTGCCCCTGTGTCTTCTGTCCTTTTCCTAACTCAGGTAGCTTTTTCATATCTTTGACTGTTGGGGAAGGAGGTGCTGCCGATGCTCTGCCGTCATTCCTGCCTGAACTCTAGCCTGTCCATTGTGTCCCTCAAATCAGATGTGTGTAAACTGGCGACATGACCACTCCATGGTATGGTTGAGGAGGTTTTCGTTATGGTGGTCGGACGCTTAAAAGAAATCCCACACTAGCTCAGAATCGAGAAATCGATAGTCATTTATTAAGGGGTAAACTCACAAATCAGAATCCTCCACTTGACCGGTTGAATCACGTGATCCAAAAGAGCAGCCAGCAGAACAGAGCGAGGGGAATGAGCAAGAAGGGGAGCACGCATGTTCGGCTTTCCCGTAAATAGTATGAGGCCACGCCCCAGTAGGCGGGTAAATACAAACTATAATACTTCCTACAGCAGGTTTTCATTGTAGATATGAGGGAGAATATGGCCCGAGGAATCTGGAAGATTCTAGAGTGGAGAGAGAAAGTAGTAAACCGAGCATGAGCAGCAGACTGAACCAGGCCATGAGATGTGAGAGAGGAAGAGAAGATAGAAGGAGCAAAGGAGACCAAGAGAGAGAACCAAAAGGGTGCATGGTCAAAATGGCAGGGTTGTATAGGAATGAGAAGCTGGGGGAAGGGAAGCCCATGAGCTCCAGAGATTTAGGATAGGGCCAGGGTGTGTGGGGGAGGAGCTGAGAGGTACTGAGTGAGCCTGGGGGCCGGTATGCACTTTGGTGTGCTAATAGGCACCTGGGCCATTTATCCTGAGTTTCTTAGACTTGACAAGATGCTCCCTCAATGTAACTTTTTCTACCCAGGATCCTCCTCACCAGACTGGACTTGTCAGCAATAGCTCCCCTGCCTCGCTTTCATCCTCAGCTCCTGTCAGTTCTTCCGCGTCAGCCTCTCTGAATAGTCTACTTACGGTTCTCTTGCCTTTCCCAAGTCCAGCCTGGGGAAACCTGAGCATGTGCATGGGGAGGAGTCTGGCAAACACCGGTGCTCACAGATCTCACTGGTCACAGAAATCAGAAAGGAAAGTGACCTCATCACCTTCCTCCTCCTCTCTTCCCCACTTCTGCCTATGAGTTTTCTCTTTTGTATCTCCTTCCTTTCCTGAAAAACTATGCCTTCTTGCTCTGTCTATCAATCTATCTGTCTACGTATCTATATATCCATCTATCTATCTATCTGTCTGTCTGTCTATCATTTACTTAACATCTCTTTATTTTGATTTAAGTGTTTTGGCAGTTCACAGAAACTTGTGTATATAAACGTATTTAACTGAAACAGGTTTCACGGAACCACCCTGACACATTCTGTATATCATGTACACTGGTATTTTCTGTTCCACCAGACACAATTAAAACAAGAAACCCCAGTCCTGATGCAAGGATGTAACTCGGCCCCTCTTTCTGAGTCAGGGCCTGTGGCAGGCCTCTGCAGCAAGGCTGAGCCGCCCATCCTTTATTTTCCATACCCTTACATTTCAAAACTACTCCCTCTTAATATACTTGATGGCAAAATGATACACTGCTAGGATTTGTTTGAAAGTATACAAAAACAAACAGAATAAGACAAAAAGAGACTAACAGGATTGGTAAAATGCTCTTTCCTTACCATGCTGGTGACTTTCAGGGCTTGTAATGTCCACCTTTCTATTGGGATATGTTTTGCAATTTCCCATGATAAAATTTAAAAAGCATCAGATAGACTTGGTAAGAAAAGAGTATATACTTGCTGGAAGAATAAAATCTCACTTCCTTTGTATGTTTCTAAAGCATTTATCTGCCCAAAATGGACTTTTTTTGGGGGGTGTGGTTTTGAAGGCTGAAGGTAACTGTGAAAGCATCCAGTTTGGCACCTTCATTGGCAGCTTTGTTCCTTGATTTGCCTTGTTGATTATGCTTCCCTCTGTTTGGAGAGGGGGAAAGGAGTCCATGCCCTTAGGCCCAGCTGCTTTGGAAAAGCCAAGAAATTTTTCTAGTGTGAGAAAGATTTCTCAGCCCACTCTAAGCCCCATGCAGGGGAGCTCTTTAGTAAATGGAAACAATATCACCTATCATTGTCTCTGCTTGGTGTGTAAAGTAATCCACTGTCTTTCTGCCCCTTCTCCAGGTTTGGACAGTGCCACTAGGTATGTCTTTTCTTCATAATTGTTACTTTTTTCCATCTTAAAATACTCCACACAGCAATAGCAGCAGAAATGCTTGGAATTTTCAAAGCATTGTGTAGGAAGTGAGAATTGGCTTGGGGTTGCTTTATCTGGGGTGTTTTGCTTTGTTCTCCTGTGGCAATTTGCTGTCCAGTTTGATTAGGGTCACCGTCAGTGTGGAAATTCTCTGAGCACTCGGTGCCTCAGTATCCCCTTGATGTCTTCCAAAGCTAACCCCGCTGAGGGTAACTTCCCTGCTATCGCAGGCCATAATCCACTCTGTCCTCTAGGGCACAGTCGTGGTTGCTTTCTTCCCTTGTGGATGTGAGGCACAGAGATGTCAGGACATGGGAGAACAGACCAACCACTGTAGAGAAGGGCTTTTACTGCCTCACTTATGAAATGACAGCTGTGCTCTCTGTGAAGAACAGAGGGACACCGATTCCAACTCCTAGGTCAAGAAGGCCCTTTCTGAAACGTCCATGTTTGAACTTAGACCGGGGAAGCATAACAGAAGCAGGTGATGAAAGCTCGGGAGGACACATTCTAAGGAAAGCCCCCGTGGGACCCCAGTGATCCTCTCATGGCTGTAGCATGGTGGTCTGTCGGTCAGCGGCTTGTGCGGCAAGAGGCAGCTAGGACTCGGTGCCACTGTGATGCTCGGCTTTATCCTTAATAGAGTGGGAGGCTGAAACCTCCTTGAGCTTCAAGTGATATAATGCAATTTATGTCTTTAAAAGGCTGACTGCCATGGCTACTTAGGATTGGACCAGAGAGGGGCTTTGTGAGCAAGGGAAGATAGATCGGTTTGAGCTCCAGAACCCCAGGGAAAAGAGATGTAGCAATACATAAGCTATGGAAGCAAAGGACAGGGAGGGTCAAGCGTGGCCCCTAAGCTCTGATGTGGGATGTGGAACAAGCTGTAATACTTTGCTACTAACCTTCATCTGTAGGCTTTGTGATACTTGACATCTGTAGCATGGTAACAATTACAAGTAACCAGTTGACCCTGTGTCCCTTTTCCCTCTCCCCTCCTGGCCCTCATCGCCATACAGGTCATTTGTGAGAGGAACCAATACCCCCAGTCCAGACACCAGGAAGGAGGTGACCAATGGAATCTCCAAGGACCCAGAGACTGTGGCCGAAAGTAAGAACTGCTCAAGCCCTCAGAGGAGTGTCTCCTCAGCCTGGGCCACAAACAGCCACCTGAAGTCCCCCCAGGAGCCCAAGGTGAAGCTGTGTGAGGAGTCTCCCAGAAAGGCCCTGCAGTCCTCAGTCTTACAGAAGACCTCCAGCACCATTACCCTCCAGGCTGCAAAAGTCCAGCCAGAAGCCAGAGTGCCAGGCCTTGGGGCCTTCTCTCCTTCTGGGGAAGAGAGGAAAAGTCTGGCTGCCCCTCAGCAAGCCATGCTCCCTACCAGACAGTGTGGCCTGGGAGGCCCAATTGGGAACAAGTTTGTTACCAGGAACATCCCCATAGAGAGCCAAAGGGAGTCATCATTCCCCAAATTTGAGAGTCAGCCCCAAAGCAGAGAAGTCACCGAAGATCAGACAGTCAAGTTCGTCTGTGAGGGTGAGTAGAGAGGCTTCAGTGCTGGTTCCCAAAATGTAGCCCCTGGATGTCCATTCCCTTCCTTCAGCACACATCAGTCTGCGCCTCCTGTGTCTGTGCATCACCTTAAACTAGGTCCCTTGAGAAGCTACTCTTCTGGGTCTTCTCTTTAGGAAATGCCCGGTCTCTAAAACCTTCAGGGTGGCCCATTACTCCTTATGAAATAGAACACTGGTGCTATGCTCTCACTCACCCCTCGGCATATCCGTCACCACAAACACACTGCAAGCCCCTTCTTCTTTGTCCTTCTTTTCCTGTCCCTGTCTCCCCTGGAAAACTGGCTCATCACCCCTACTCTCCCCCACCTCAAGACCCTGTCTCTCACAGGACATTTGTTGCTCAGCGAGTGCAGGATCCCAGGAAAAGAGGCAGACATGGAAGTAGGAAATTAGTTCCTGCACAGCCTGAGATCTTCCTCCTGTCAGTCTCTCCCCACCCCACCCTAGAAGCATGCAGTGCTCTCTGAGGCACATGTTCCACGCACAACCCTGTAGTTTCAGGGCTACCAAAGCCTGAAGTGGCCTGGTTCCTGGAAGGCGTCCCTGTGAGGAGACGAGAAGGCGTCATTGAGATTTATGAAGATGGTGCATCCCATTACCTCTGCCTGCGGAGAGCCCGGATGAGGGACAGTGGGAGATACAGCTGCACAGCATCCAATAGCCTTGGCCATGTGTCCTGCAGTTGGACCCTCCTGGTGGACCGTGAGTACATGTCAAGGTGGATTCTTGGTGTGGTGACTCTCAGAGGTCACCTCCATGCCTCAGGCAGTTCAGGTCCTACGGCTCCACATCCTAGTTGGCAGCTGTCATCCTCACCTCCAGGCCAAGGGGAAGTCACTGCTCCCACCCCCTGATTCTTAATCAGATATTTATCAGAGTCACCTCAACACAGACATTCCCTAGTCCCTGCCAAGGCCAGTTGACAGCTATATTTTTTAGGTTCCTCGGCTGTCCGAGTAGTGCCATGACTCAGCTCTAATCACAGAGATGGAGCATTTGCTAAATACACAGGCTTAAAGAACTACCAGACCATGGGTGCCACGCCTTTATGCTTGTTTAGTGTCTGTTTATAGAAGCAATCTGTGTTCATTGTGCAGAATTTAAACCATATATAATCTTCTGGCTTCAAAATAATATTTTAAAGCCTTTTAAATAAAATCAGCTTTGTGCTTGTCTGAATCCTGCTTTCTGTCCTAATTCACTCATGTAACGCTAACCTCTTTCTATATCGTTTAATACTTTTGAAGGCATAGTGTCTAGTAGCCATATACTATTGTGAGAGTGGACGTGGATACTTTTGGCATCTTCTCGTTGTGTTGACTGTTTCTGTTGTTGTCGTTTTCCCACTGTTACAGAGAAGCCATGATAAATTGTCCTGGACAGGCAGCTCAGCTGTAGAGTGCTTGTGTAGCTTGCATGAGTTCTGGGTTTTGATCTCTGACCCCAGAACAAAAGAAGAGGGACGGAATCGGTCAGTCAGTCAGTCTACGTTTCCATTTGGTTTTCTATAAAATTTCTCCCTTGGACTGGTGAGAGAAATCAGTGGGCAAAGAAGCTTGTTGCCAAGGCTGATGACCTGAGTTCAATCCCCAGGACACACACTGTGGGAAGAAAGAAGCAACTCCCACCATTGTCCCCTGACTCCCACATCCTTGCTATGCTGTGTGCACTGTACATGCATACACATGCACACAGACATTCACACACACTAAGTAAATTTAATTTAAAAAATTTTCCCTTTTAAATACATAATGCATGATTGTGGGCCCTAGGTCCATGTCAAACCATTGATAAACCTATTAAATGGAAACCCCAGGAGTAGAATCACCAAGTAGAATATACCAAGTTGGGAGATCTATTGGACCAGCAACCTTTGCCAGGTTATTTTAACAAGTGAGTTACAAGGAAAGTAGAAAAGGGGGGAGGGAAAGAAGGAGGGAGGGAGAGAAACAGAGAGACAAGGTACAAAATATTTAAATTAAGTGAAAAATAATATCTACTGATAGTTTGTGAACTTTGTACAATTCTGACTGAAACAATTTTTAAAAGTTTTTGTGGGAGATCAGAAAAATGTAGACCTTGACAAGATATTAGACACATGGTGCTATTTAAGGTTGTGATGAATGTCTCAAGGTTTATTCTTAACTTATTCTCTAGTGAAGCGTATATGATTTCTTGCATTTGTCCTAAAAATACTTCGCATTTGGGCAGCATAGTCAAGAATGTTCAGAAAACAATATTGGTATATAAAAATGGAAGTGAGTGACATCTGCACAGGGATTCACTACATTACTCTGTGTATCTGAAAGTCTCCCCAGGAAATAACTCAGTAGAAGAGGGTGTCAGGAACCTCAGGAGCTCGATTTACATGCAGTGAGCCATCTACCATAGGTACTGGGGACTGAACCTGGGTCCTCTGGAAGAGCAGTCAGTACTCCTAACTGCTGAGCCATCTCTCCAGCTCCTTTGCTTGCCTCTTTACTGAGATGTTTACTGTGCTGGTGAATTTCTTTACAAGGAACGTTATCTCTTCCTTTCGGAGATGGAGTACCTGCAGGTAGTGATGTCAGGCCCAGGAGCTCTTGCTTCGTCAGCTGGTCCAGGCTCCACATCTTGTTATGGGATAGGTGTATGTCTTCAGGGCCATCAAAGGTGAACGGGATGTCTGGAGAGCCTAGATTCTCCTCTGGCTTTGTCTGCTGTGAATTTATCTACATCTTAAAGAAAACCTTTTTTTTTTTTAACTTTCATCTTGGGGTAGCTTGTTTCTTACCAACTCCCTGTTATTTTGTTGTTATTGTTGTTGGTTTGTGTGGTAGGCAATTTATGACATAATTCATGTAACATAAAAGTCACCCTTGGTAGTTTGGAATTCAACTGATTTTTAACACATTCACAGAATTGTATATCTATTACCACCATCTAAATTTAGACAATCCCACCAAAACCCTACCATCATCAGACATTGCTGTTTCCTTGGTCCCAGCCCCAATACCCATTATTTATTTTCTATCTCTATGGATTTGTCTATTCTGAACATTTTGTAGCAGTGGACTTATAATGTGTGGGTTTTTTTGTGAATGGTTTCTTTATCTTAGAAGAATGTTTCCAAGTTATAGCCAGCCCTTTATTACCTTTATTGCTGAATAAATAACACCCTATTGTCTAGATCAAGTTGTTGTGTTTGCTCAGTCATCAGAAGGTGAGTGTTCAGTGTGCTTCTGCTTTCCAGGCATTTTTTATCTTTAATTTTTAAAGATTTCATACATGAGTTCACTGCATTTACACATTTATACCCCACCCTCTTATGCTCCAATTCCTCCCATGTACCCCATCACTCCTCTAATTCATGACATATTCTTTTATAATTACTATTGCTTATACACACACACACACACACACACTTACTTAGTCCAGTTAGTACTACCTATAGGCACATGTGTTTAAGGAGGACCACTTAGGACTGAGAAATCTATCAGGAGGCTCTTGTCCAGAGAAAACTGTCTCTCCCTCCCTCCGCAGCCATTAGCTCTTCTGGGGATAGGGCTGTCTCTATGGCCATTGTGTGCAAGTGCTTTCCAATGCCTGTGGAATTGTTGAGTCATGACGTGATGCTGTGTTTCCCTTTGAGGAAGCAGCGGACCATTTTCTACAGTAGTATCACTGTTTTGCTCCAGCACCAATGCACAAGTGTTCCAGTTTCCCCACACACCAGCATGTTACCTTCCATATCTTACTTGTCTATAGCTGTCTCTCTGGGCTTCTGACTTGCTTTCCTCAGATGACTAACTCTGAGTATATGTCATGTGCTTTTTAGTTGTTTGCGGTTTTTTGGGAGGTTTTTTGTTGGTTTTTTTTTTGCCAAAATCACCTTTGCCCATTTTTTTAAATTGGGTCATTTTTTGTTGTTGTTGCAGAGTTTTAAGAGTTCTTTATATATTTGGAATACAAGTCCTTTATTAAATGTATGATCTTTAGTTGTTTCCTCCTATCCTGCAAAGTCTGGCTGTGTTAGCTTTCTGTCCCTGGGATCAAATTCCTGACATAATTGACCTAAAGGGGCAAAGGTTATTTTGGCTCACGGTTTGAGGTTTCAGTCCACGGTCGGCTGACTCCGCTGCTTTTGGTCCTGTGCTAACGAAGCCTCCCAGGGAGTGTGTGATGGAGGAGGCTCCCCACCTCATGGAAACCAGGGAGGAAAGCAAGAGATGACTGACCAGAATTCCAATATCCCCCAAAAGGACACCCCCCAGTGGCCTAGCTTCCTTCCACTAGACCCCACATATAGGGTCCACCATAACCCAGAAAGCTGAGGACCCAGTGCACGGGCACCTTGGGGACATCGGTGGCACCAGATTACTTACCATGTGTCCAACGTCATCTCCATTTCATCATCTTGATGATTAAAGTAACAGTTGCATACGAATAAGTTAAGGAAATGCCTTGGACCAGTGTGTCTTCCAGACTTGGATGAGGTATTCTGCGTGTGTTTAAGTAAATCTTCAGTTCTACTGCTGAAATTTCACAGCTCAACTTAGCCGTTATTCCCCACTAGCACCGAGTCCCCAGACCAGTCAGAGATGAAAGTAGGGCCTCTTAGGTCTGACTTGAGTATACACAGAGCTTTGCATTTGCACAGGGACTTCTAGGACCCTGAGGATATGTCACGGTTTGATAGCCATGGACCTTTTCCTAGTTTTCCCTCATAAGTTTTTATTGGTCAGACTCTTACTAGTTCCAGCTGATATTGCTGCTTCAGTAGCAGTGATGTTAAATAATTTCTTTTGCACAAATACCTTGGGGATAAAGTAGTTCACATAGACCAAGCTCTGAGTCAGGTCAAAGCAGACTGTGCTGGAGGTGGAGCCGAAGGAGCCGCTGGAACCAGGCAGGGGTGATGATTCTCTTGGGGCTGTGGTTCTCGGGAGCTCTGACCCCCTCAACCCCCGCCAAACAGTTCATTTTCACAAGTTCCATAGTTGCTTCTGGTTTTCAAAGCTGCCAAGAGTTGAGGTGAAGGAAGTGGGAGTTGAAAGACCACAGAGCCTGCTGTCCTTCCCAAGATCCAGCTGAGCTTGGAGGGATGCGGTTTGGGTTTCTCACGCCTTGGTTAATATCCAGAGTTCTGGAAAAGCTTAACCTAGAAGCTCAGTGATGACGTTCTCCCTGCTTTAATGGAGTAGATTACAGAGGTTGATTTTTTGATTTGTTTTCCTCTGCCCTTCTAGAAGTGCATCGCATTCCCCTCTCTTCTTAAGGTAACCACTATCTTGCAACCTCTCCAGACTACAAATGTCCAACTCGTTCTTGGCAAATACTTTACCAAGATGCAATCTGTGCCATGCACGTGATTTAGCACCTGCGCCAGCCCTCTCTTTCTTCCTTCCTCTAACTGCAGAAAGGCTCTTTCCTTTACTCACACATCTCTTCAACCCCTTCCATCCTCCATGGAGAGCTTAGCCAGCAGGGATGACTCTGCCCCCAGTCTTTACTCTTCCCTCATCCTTCTTGGTTACTCTCTTCTTAAGAGCTCTTCCTGTGCCCCTCCACTCTTTCACGCTAAACTCTACTTCCTCCAAGCAGAGTTTCCGTTCACAGCTTCCATTTGACAAAAGTGCTCTTAGTGAATGTTCTGCAGGCGAAGCTTGTGCCAAATGCCCTCCTTGTGTTGCTTGCCTTATCAAAGATACTGTGTTTCTAACCCAGGTCGGCTAGGAACACAATCTTGTCAATGCACCACCTACCCTAAAGTCTAGAAAGTGTGGTTATGACTCAGAGTTGCCTGTGACTCCGCTATACCATACCCAGGATGTCCCTGTTGCTCTTCATTAAGGTCCTCAAGTTTTAAAGTGTTTCTCAATCTACAGTGTTAAAGGCTTTGAACATTGAAAGATACACAGGCAGTTCTCCAAGAGCAGAAAGTTCATCCATCAGTGTGTGTACAGAATTGCCATCAGTCATTTGGGCCCTTTGACCTAGAACAGGGCCCAAGCCACACTTGGAAAATACATATGAATCTTTGCCATTTGATTTAGCCCTGAAAATGGGGGAAATGATTAATTAAAATAATTTCAAATGGAAATACCCCCACTATGTGTCTATAGTTTCTACAAATAAAGTATTAATTTGAAATGAGACCATGGGATCAATGGTGGCATGTATAAAGAAGAGAACCTAGAATACAGAAAGATGAGAGAAGGCACTCCCAGGATGCTCAGGATAGCAACCGTCAAAAGTAGACGAGAGAGGCCTGTGTCACAAGGATGGAAGGCAGGCCCCTCTGTGTGTGTGCCCTAGCACTAGGTAGCTTTGTAACCCTGGAAGACCCCATGTCAGCTGTACTGAGGGGACTGCACGTGTCTGATGCTTTTCCTCCCCAAGTATGGAGGTAGGCAAGACATAGCCAGCTGTTGAGGAAGCCCAGGGCCCAAGACAATAGAATGTCTGCCTTACCAGGCTTGGGATAACTGGTCAACCACCAGGTGGATGAACTATGTCTGAGAGGATCCTTCTGTTGTTTGCCTTCACAGGGTCAGACTTGGCACAGATGGCTCCTTCATTCTCCAGTGTCCTGAAGGACAGTGTTGTCGTTGAGGGCCAGGATTTTGTGCTGCGGTGCTCTGTACAAGGGACCCCAGTACCCCGGATCACTTGGCTGCTCAATGGTGAGTTCCCCTGCTCCAGCTCCATTGACGTCCTGATTCAAGTTCTAGCTTCTCATTCTGAACTACGTGTGCCTCAGAAGCACAGAAGGAGAAGCTGTGGGAACTGGGTCTGCTATTTACTCTCTGACCTAGCTTATCCAACCTGGCAAGGTGGCTGTTACAGATTCACTAAGTTCACATTTACAAAGTGGGTGATGAGATGCCTGCCCAGAGATAAACATGCAATTTCGGTTTCTTTTCTTGTGACTAGACTCCTAAGAGATCATAAGCATTTGTTGAGTCAATAAATGAACATGCAAATGAATAATCCAGTAAACCACATCAGAACTTGGCCAAAGAATTTGACCTCCTATTGGGTGGTAGGTGGATCCGAGATGAAAACTAGCAATTCTTTATGATGCTAATTATAATTCCATAATTAAGGAAGGCTATTTGACTTTTGTTTTGTTTTGTTTTCAAGACCTCATCAGAATGGGCAGAGCTAAGAAAGGGTCAATGAGCATTTCCTCCAGAGGGGCAGTCTGTAAGTCCTTTCAGGTTTTTAGGGCATACTCCTCTACAACATCTGTTCAACTACATGTTGCAGCATAAAAACAGCAGACAGTGTGCACATGATTTGTGGGCACTGAAATAAGAAGCTCATACAATTTCCCCGTGTCATGAAATTTTATTCTTTTTTATTTAAACACACACACACATATATAGTACTTAAATAGTGTTCTTGGTTTGCCAGCTGTATAAAACCAAATCGCATAAGTCAGTGTGGAGAAGTTTTTGGGCAGTGAACAGTGGTTAACAGAAACCCTTCTCTGGTCAACATGCAGCAAATGGTGCATTTGGAATACTCAGCCACAAATGGGACAGCTATATTATATTAGTGCCATGACTCAGGGACCACCTCAGAAGATGGGACAGAAAGACTGCAGAAGTAGGGGAGGGTGTACTGGAACAGTGTCTCTGGACATGACAGGACCACTCCATTCTTGAACTCTCAATGTCTGTGTTGCCTACATAAGACCTGTACACACTCTGTACCCAAGAATATATATGAACAGCAAAGATTGGACTTGATGGGTTAGTCAAACAAAACAAAACAAAAAGGACACAAAGTTGTAGGTTGGGGCGGGAGTGGATATGGTAGGAGGGAGGGGGAGGAGCTGGGGAGACTATGGCCAAAGTACATTGTATGAAATTCTCAAAGAATTAATATATAATATACATAAGTACACCTTATAATTAATACATATTACTATATACTATTGTATCTGACAATGCAATGTCTTATAATAAAATTGTAGTAATTGGGTTGTATTTTAAATAATTAATATAACACATTAATTATTATATTAGATATATCAGGTTGCAGGTGGGGTTTGGAGCATGGGTTCAGTTTGTTTGCTATTAGTGCAGACTGAACGCGGGGTAGATCCTGACTTTCCACATTTTGCCACTAGAGGGCAATCGTGCTTAAATTCACCTTCCTTGGCTGCTAACTAGTCCAACCAGCCCTCCAAGTTGGAAGTTTCTTAGTTCTCAGTCATGTATTCTGAGACAGCAGCTTCTTTCTGGGGCTCCATCCCTGCTTGTGGGACCCAAAGGAGTCAGGAATTCTACATCAGAAAAAGACAAGCTCTTACAGTGCTTGTCACACATGTTGGGGCAGAGGAGACAGGCTGAGGACAGTCAGGGAGCATGCTGGTAACCTCAGATTCTAGGGGTATCATTATTGCTTTTTTTTTGATACTCAAGCTATTTTAAGAAAACAAACTATTCTTTTTTATTTTACATACCAATCCCAGTTCCTACTCCCTCTCCTCCTCCCATTTCCTCTACTTAACCCCCCACCCCACCCCCCATCCACTCCTCAGAGATGGTAAGGCACATTGCTTTGGGGAAGGTCCAAGGCCCTCCCTACTATATCTAGGATGAGCAAGGTATCCATCGAAAGAGAATAGGTTCTGAAAAGCAAGTACAAGCATTATGGATAAATCCGGGTGTCATTGCCAGTGGCCTGCAGTCTGGCCCATCTATGCAACTGTCAACCATATTCAGAGGGACTAGTTTGGTCCTATGTTAGTTCCTTCCCTGTCTGACTAGTGTTGGTGAGCTCCCATTAGCTCAGGTAAACTGTTTCAGTGGGTGTACCCATCCTGGTCTTGACCTCTTTGCTCATATTCTCACTCCTCCCACTCTTCAACTGGACTTTGGGAACTCAATCCAGTGCTTTGATGCAGGCCTCTACCTCTGTTTCCATCAGTTTCTGGATGAGGGTTCTATGGTGAAATTTAAGATATTCATCAGTCTGACTACAGGGAAAAGCCATTTTGGTCACCCTCTCACTATTGCTTAGGGTCTTAGCTGGGGTCATCCTTGTAGATTCCTGGGAATTTCTCTAGTGCCAGGTTTCTTGCTAGCCCATAATGGCTCCCTAAATCAAAATATCTCTTTCCTTGTTCTTATCTCTGTCCTTCCTCCATCTCTACTATCCCATTCCCTCAAGTTCTCCTTGCCCCCTCCCGGACTCCTGTCTTCCCCTTCTGCCCTCCCTATCCTCCCACCCCCATGCTCCCAATTTTGTCAGGCAATCTTGTCTGTTTCTAGGGGTGTCACTGTTACAAAAAGAAAAACAAAGGGTATTCAGTCCTTCCAATGGCGGTCTCAGCCCCAGCCTTCCCTCTGCCCACCCCGCTCAGTCCTACTTTTCTGGAGTGCAGTGGATTGGGAAAGTTCTCTTCCCTCCCTCCTGCTCGGCAGTCTCTTTGCAAAACTGTCCTGGAGACATGAAGTGTTGCTATGTGCAGAAGAAAACATTGCTCTGTGGAGAGGGCTGTTTCTCCCTGACCTGCCTGCCTCCCCTCCCTCCCCACCCTTAGTTTTATGAAGTGCAAACTAGGAGTGGGGGACTGTAAGAGAAAGAAGTGACAGTTGCTGCCTATATAGCAGATGAGCGCATTCCTGCTAGAGGCCAGACTCTTCAGTAATAAGACAGACTACTTCCCTAGAAATAAAGGTTCCATTATAGAATGATGCAGTTTTAGAGCATGCAGTAGTAAGGATGGCGCTGATGCTAACTGCTTACAACCCGTTGCCACATAGGACTGCATATAAAGAGGGTTTCTTCTGGGACCATTCATTCTCATTCTCCATGTTTATCTTTTCCTTGAATGCTAAAGTGTAGTTTATTGCGCAGAGGAAATGAACATATTGCGACATTAGGGTGGGGCTGCAGCATTGCTCTCTGATCACTATCTATAATGGGAAATGGAATCACTATTTCTGGAGACATCTCAAAAGAGCTGGGGACCACATGTTCAGACTGAGTGAGGTCTACTCGGCCTGAGTCTGGGCTGTGGACCAAAAGACCCTGCAGAATTCTTTCCAGGTGTGTGGAATGGAGGTTATCCCAAAATGCCAGCTGTCTGTCATTGCCCTCCTGCATGCCAAATTCTTCCAGAGTGACTCTACCCAGTCCTACCAGGCCCAGGCTTATCCTCCATGGATGTGGGCCAGCTCCAGTGCCATGACAGTTGCCCTGCTGGGGTCAGGGCTGGTGTCCCACCACCAGGTGCTCCCTGGCCTGAGCCCTTCTGTGCTTCCCTCTGCAGGGCAGCCCATCAAGTTTGCTCACTCCGTCTGTGAGGCTGGCATGGCTGAGCTCCACATCCAGGATGCCCTGCCAGAGGACCGTGGCACCTACACCTGCCTGGCTGAGAATGCCTTGGGGCAGGTGTCCTGCAGCGCCAGGGTCACTGTCCAAGGTAGGATCCTTCAAGCATTTCCTCCTCCAGCTCTGCCTGTCTTCTTTGAAGGGAGAGTGCTTTTATAGACCATAGGATGACTGGCCCAAATCCAAGGAGCAGATGTGTAAATGGAATTGTGGTTGCTGACAGGCAGCTACGGAAGCAGAGAGGATGCTGGAACATCTAGGGACAAAGGAAAGTCCCAAGCATCTGCATGAAGTGACACAGCTGACATCCCCGCTCTAGGGAGGGTGAGGCGGGACAATCCTGAGTTCCAGGCCAACCTGAGATACATAGAAACCAAGACCCTGTCTCTAAGGAAGAAAGGGAATGGAGAAAGGAGAGAAAGAAAGATCCTGACCCTGAAGGCAGGCAGATGAAAGATAGAGTCTCTGGCAAGTCACAGTAACAGGAATCTGTCTCCCATCCCTTGACCCCACTGGGCCATGGACACACACCAGGGAAAGAGACAAGGGCTTCCCTGACTTCAGAAGTCCTCAGTCTAGAGTAAGAAAACCACTTGCCCCGCAAGACTTGAGGAGGGTGCTCACAGGTCATTAACATGCAGCAGCTTCACAAACCTCTTTATGTTCTGAGGTGCTGGTGATGAAGCAGGTCCTGAGACTTCCGGAAGAGCTGAGGGTTCTCCCTCGCCCCTCCCCCATGCCCAGGCTTGTGTTTTCATTCATCACTAGCCTGGTAGCAAGTAATCTGATTGTCACAGTCATCCATTGATCAGCCCAGCACTTAGTCTCCGGGAATCGCCATGAATCACAGGCTTGGGACTGGCCCTGGGCTGTGGGTATGCATGGTGGCTGTTTCTAGGAAGGCAGGATGTTTCTCGGGTCCATGACCCCCAGGTAAGCCTGATTCCCGCCTTTCCTTGGCCTGTGCCCTAAGCTCCTGAGAGTGATGGGGTCCTCTGGGTGCTTAGACGGGGTAGAATCTGCCAGCCTTCCCTACCAGCCAATCAGAAATCCATACCTCATTATTTTTCAGGTCTCTTAGGATAGTCCTCTTGTAGTGTGAGCAGCATATTCTGAAAGGTTGTGTGAGATGTTATCACAGAAAAAAAGCATGAAATGCGTTCTGCCTCCTCTAGCTCCTCAGCTATACCTCACAGAGACCCCTGGGGCTCAGGGCAGAGTGTTGTCCCTGTCTTCGACAGAAGGGTCCAGTGGCCTTGACATCAGTGGAGCTTGGCCAGCATACTACTTCAGGATAGTAGATGAAGCTGGCTTCTGAGCCCAGGCCTTGGGACCGGGTCCCGGGTCACCACAGAGCAGCCCTTTCTCAGAGTACACTGCCCCTGGCCCAAAGCGGAAGGCTAGCCACAAAGGGAAGGACACTGTCCTTCCCTAGGGCTAAGGGAGCTGTCGCTAACGGAGAATGTGGTAAATGTCTGCCCTGTGCAGCCATCTGCCAGGGGGGACTTGGATTTCTCTGAAGAAATGCCTCTGTGTGGAGTCATTTGTGAACCAGCCTGCTCCTTTCTTCCAGGAAGCCTTCCACACTGGGGTCAGAGCTGATGGTAGCCCATGAGATCTTCTCTGGTACACATATATAGCAACTTATCTCATGGCATGGCTGCTGCATGCCTCAGGGGACCATGGTGTGAGAATTCCAAGGAAGCCCAGAAGTTCATACCCTGGTCTCAGAGGCCCAGGGCAGCAGCTTCACATCTTCCCAGAGGCCAGATCCGTCTGTACTGGGCAGGAAAGTACAAATGGCATAGGGTGGGCCAATTTACCCAGTCTTGAGTCTGAGGCTGCCTCGCCAGCTTCCTCTGGTAGTCAGCTAATCCAGCATCCATCGTCAGCTGTTTGGGTTTCAATTGGATTAGAAACTCAGCTAAGCTAACAGTCTCTGTGGGTAGGGGGGTCTTAGATGAAGAATGGGGGAACTCTGGGACATTCCCCTGACTCCTGGGTGCTGGGAAGGCTGATGGTGGCCCATCTCAGTATGCTTTAGAGGCAGATGGGCACGGCTGCAGCATTGCCCCACCAGGTCCTCCGGATCTGCTGTCAGCAGCCTGGTGAGTGAGTGCCCTCCCGGGTGGGGGATGTACTGACCTTTCCAAGCCAGACTGAGGCTCAGAACCATAAATGGAAAACAAGACTGAGACACAACAGTGCTCGGGTCCAATACAAGACTCTCCTGCACAGGGCTGGCAGAGTAAACCTGGCACGGTGACATTCTGGCACCCAGCCCCAAGGTGCTTTGGAGGTTCCAGGCTGTATCACGCACCATCCCCAGCTTTGGAGTTATTCTGACTTTCTCAGCAGCTCCTCTGGCTCCAGGCCCCTGGGAGATGTTCAGGGACTTGTTCCATGGTGCCTCAACTGCCGATCCATCCTTCCATGTAGCTACCCAGGCCTGGTTCTGTCACTCTCAGTGTGGCATTGAAGAAAGTGCGGATACAAAGCCAACTGCCTGGCCTGAATTTCACCCACCATTTCCTCATCCTGCCACCTCGATGTCAGTTCTCCAGGCATCACCTTCCTCTGTGTGACATGGGGGCGGGCACTGGTAGTCACAGTACTGTGAGGATTAAATGAATTGTCACCAGACTGTAGAATGCCCCATATGTACTGTTATGATGGGTGCCCAAACTTTCAACAAGACACATTATCCCAGGAAGTGATTTTACCCAAGAATCAACTTGCAGCAGTATTATCTGTCTGCTTGGTGAAGGGCAAGGTCTGCCTGGACTACCCAGCCGAAGTTAGAGCTGGCCATGAGCTCGTGTGCTGTACCTCAAGGTTCTGACCACAAGGTGGCACAATGCAGCAACGCATTGCCCTCCACTTGCCCATTTTTTCCTGGAGCTCTGTCCATGGGAGTCTAGCAGATTCTATGCTGAAGGGCAGACCTGGGGGCTCTTTCTCACCTCTTCATCCTTTTGTCAGGGCTCCGCAACCTTTCAGGGCACTGGCCCAGCACCCTAAGTTGTTCTGCAGCTACTCGGCTTGTCTCTGTAGCTCTACGCCTGAAGCCTAGCTAACTAGCCTAGACAGATGTCACTTTCTCCAGAAATCTTCCCTGCTCACCTCAGAATAAGCCCTGCTCACACCACGCATCCCTTGTCCCATTTACTTACCAAAAATCTTTGCTGAGTACTTGTGTTCATCTGGTCTGGGGACACTGTAAACACAGGTCTACTTTTGTCCTGCCTACCCCTCTGATGGAGATGGCGGCAGCAGTCAAGATGTGGCTGACTTCACCTGCTGATGCATACTTTAAAGAAAGCAAACAGAGGTCTGGAGCTGTTGCTTAGGCATGGAGAGCATTCACGCCATCCCTGTATTCCCACGCTGGATCCCCAGCACCATACATAGACTGTTTTATTTACAAAAGGGAACGGAGAATGAGATTAGACAGAGGCAGACGGAATGGTGTTCTAGGCAGGCAGCAGGCAGCGCGGCAAGCACAGAGGCCCTGAGGTGGGAGCAAGGCCAGCCTAGTCAAGATGGCCATGTGGCCAGAGTCAAGTGAGGAGGTAGCAGAGTAGCAGAACATAATGGGGCCAGTGAGGGGCAGGGGTGTATCATGCAGGGCCTCAGGTAGCAGAGTAGCAGAACACAATGTGGGTGGGCTGAGAGGTGGGGACATCTCATGCAGGACCTCAAAGTTAAAAACCATTTGTTCTAATTGCCTTTTGTAAGTATCTGCAGTCTTCCTTCAGGGAAACCCATTGTCCTCCTGATACTGTATGTGGCTCGGGGCCTGTCCTTTGAGCTCCTGTGAATGGATGAGCAGTGACTGAGAGGGCGGTGAAGTGGACAAGTCCTCCCCCTAGGCAGGGAGGCATTCCCTCGTCTTCCCCATTTGTTTAGGGTCTCAGAGCTCTGAAATTTCCAGGAGCCCTGCAAATTAGGTCTCAAGAGACCCTCAACAAACATGCCTGTTTCCCCCTCTCTCCAGGCTAGGAGAAAGACCATCCCCACTATTAACCAGGCAATATCATCTTCCCTCCACACCAAAAATGGAGCCTAATGGATGATGAATCCAAGTTCCTCCAGTGTCCTGGAAGATCCAGAAACAGCCACTAACTCCGTACAGCAAAACTGAGTCAGGGCAGGGGACCTTCCCTGGGCTAGGATATCTTCAATTTACCCCACCTATACACACACACACACAACAGAGAGAGAGAGAGTGAGAGAGAGAGAAAGAGAAAGAGAGAGATCCCACCTATACATACACACAGAGAGAGAGAGAGAAAGAGAGAGAGAGAGAGAGAGAGAGAGAGAGAGAGAGAGAGAGCACGTCTATGTCAAGGCCAAATTCTTAAGCAATAAGATACATTAATAATCTGCTAATTGTACCTACTTTGACACGGTTTCTCCATTCACGGTCTGTTTATTTAACTAAAGGCACAGTGGGCCTGTGAGAGGAACCTAAGGACATACAATGTGGGTAAAAAGAATAAAAAAACTGATGGGAAAAACAATGTCTTATGAGGACATAAGGCTAGAGGGTTTGTCTGATGAAGAGTCCCTGCTGAGGACAACAGGCCCTCAAGGACAGCCGTGTTCTTGACTCTGGACACCTAGGCGCGTGGCAGCTCCCAGCTTCCTCTGCTCATCCCAAGTGTGTGTATGTACTTTGGGCCCTATGTCTTCTGTCTCCTGGCATAAATCATGGACCCTGCTCTCTGCCAGCTGAGCACACTGGCAACCATTTTAAACCCTTACATCTTGACTAAAGAGAGATTCCATGAAGAAGAGGCAGCACTGTCTTTAACTTTTTTAAAAAACAAAATAAACAAAAAAAACATACTGAGTCGGGCAATGGTGGTGCACACCTTTAATCCCAGCACTTGGGAGGCAGAAGCAAGTGGATCTCTGTGAGTTTGAGGCCAGCCTGGTCTACAAGGCAAATTCCAGGACAGCCAGTACAGTTACACAGAGAAACCCCTTCTCGAAAAACTGAGACCCTTAATGTGCCCAAGCATTTGCTCACAGCCTTTGAAACCTAAGCTAAGCAGTGAGTTAAGCATCAAATCAATGCATCGCCAGCATTTTCATTCTCTGCAGACTGAGGCCTCCACACTGCAGGGAGGCTTGCGGGACGGATGTGTCCGTCTGGTACAAAGCTCAGAAGTGGAGCCTTGCTTTACTAATGGGACAATTACAGAGGCTCATAACTGTCCACTTTTACAGCCCTTTGTAGACCATAGCCCCTATTTCCCGGCTCGCAGACACTGGCCAAAAATACCGTCCAGAATGAGAGCCTTCTGTTCCCAGTGGCCCCAGTTCTGACAGCACAAGCAGCAGTGTGGTTTCTAGGCCTCGCTGGCAAGGAACTCTGGGGTTTGGATGCTGCCCGTTTGGAGTGTGATTATAACTTCTAGGACCCTAAGAAGGCTGAGGTTGTGGGGGTCCCCGCCTGCCATCTAGCAACCCATCATTACTGGTCAGAGACCTTTTTTGAGATGTCATGCGTTGTGACCCTTTCATTCTTCTCCTTGCATTCTTCTCTCCCCATTTACTTCTTCAGTTCTGGAGAAGTCAGCAGGAGGAAAGAGGGCCAAAACAGCCAGAAAAGCAGCCCCGTGCCGACGTTCCAAGACAGTTCTATCGGGTTAGAGACAGGCTTTTGTTAAAGGGAATTCAGATACCTCCCCAGGGATTTTACAGCTTGCCAAATGCTCTGGAAATGGGAAGGGGCTGAGCTGCCTTCCTGCAAGGTCAAGAAACCCAGTGTTAGAATGTGGGTGAGAGGCACCAGTCCTCGATGTGGGGACCATACTGCAGGGGAAAGACTGGCTGTAGGTAGCCCCCAGTTGGTGATTTATTACATTTCCATAGAATAACAGGGGTGAGAGGGGATCCAGTTTGCTATTAGAATGGCATTTTGCATTGCGATAGCTGAGGAAAATGGTTTGTGTTCAAAGAACTAAAGAGAGTCTTTAGTAGATCCAAGATAAAGGCCAGCGTGTTCGTTGAACGTGCATTTGAATCCACAGACTCGGTGCTTCAGAGAGCAGCAGACAGACTGACAGCATAGGTTGTCCAGTAGTGGTGGTGGGGGGAGTTTGGGGAGCGGTGATGGTTTTAAGGAGAAATCCAGCATGAGTTATTTTTCCTACTAAGCTTGTAGAAAGTTGGAGGACTGTTGAGGGAAGAAAAGGGGAAATTGTTGCACAGTACCAGAAGACACTGCAGCCAGGACCAGCCACCTGGGCGAAGGCTATGGAAGGCCCCAGGCTCAGGAAGAGTTGAATGAAGGCTTTACTGGCTCAGGTTGGAGGAACAGCTGGTACTGCTTATTGCACTGGACTGGGTGGGTATACAATGCCACCAACTGCTCCATCCTGTGAGCACTGAATATTCTCCAAAAGTTTCCCAAAACATTGCATTTGTTCTTGAACTGAAGTCCCAGCTGTTGGTATTTTCAAGGGGAGCTTTGACAGGAAAAGTACATTTGTGTAGACAGGGGTGGCTTGTTGCAGTGACTCTCAGCAGCTTCTGAGTACCTTTATAGATGAAGAAACTAACTAATGCTTAGAGGGATTGAGTGTGCGTGGAGGGCACCTGTGAGCTGCTGTTTGCGTGTGTGCACACGTGCGTGAGCGTGCTTGTGTGTATGGAGGGCACCTGCGTTTGCCTACCTCCACATGTTTACCTGTCTCAGCCTTCTACCTTTCCTTCCCATTCTTTCTCTCCTCTCCTCTCTCATTCTTTCCCTTCTCCTATTTCCTTCTCTTTCTGAAGCCCTATTAACAACCTTCATCTATATAGCATCATTTGCACGTGTCTGTGAGCTACGTTATCAACAGTTCATTCTTGGCCGTGTGTTCCTTTCCCTTCTTTCAGTGGAACGGTGGCAGTCTGTTCAGTGCTGGACACAGGGACCAAGAACTGGAGGAACAGATAAACCGACCTTGGGTGGCTAGCCTGAGGCTAGTGATCTGTGGCTCAGCCTCTCTGAGCTCGCTCTCAGTGGGAGCAGGAAGCACAGCTGTGGGAAAAGCCAGATGTCTATTTAGTCTAGCCCCACTGGAGCTGGATACAGGCATCCATCCCTGGTCTCAGGGATTCCTTCCTTGGAGTCTGTGTGCTGTGGGAAGCCAGTGCCTGCCTCCTAGATGAGGAAGGCTGGGGAGCTCTCACCCCTGAGGCTGGCTTCCTGTTGTGACCTCAAAGGAAGACATTCCCCGCACAGGGGATCTCGGGGCTATCAGGCAGCCCTGGGCATGGCACACTATCCAGGTGGTATTATTTGAGTGACCTGCCTCTGTTCTTAGATCCATAGAGAGAAAGCAAGAAGCCTGACCCAGCCAGTCACATCTCACGTCTGTTGGCCACTGCAGCCCTGGGGAGTCAGAAAGGTCACCTTCCTCTGTTGAGTGGCAGTGTGCCCACCGAGAACCTTGTCAGGGGCTCTTCCAGCTTATTGCCATAGCCGCTCTTAAGTCCTGGATAGGATGCTTGGCTTGTTGTGGTTGGGTTGACCCTGCTCAATCAAAACAGCCAACAGGACTCAGAAACACAAAGTGTTTGTTTTTATACTGACTGGTGTTAGATATTGTTGTGGGGTCTTTTAGGAGAGGCCCTTGAACCCACTATGTAGCTGAGGAGGATGGACTTGAATTTCTAACTTCTGCCTCCCTGTCTAGACTGATGGGATGCATGGGTCCTGCACCACTGTGCCTGGTCTTAGGTGGGTCTAAGGATTGAATTCAGCTTAATTTATGCACCCTACCAACCGAGCTACATCCCCAGCCCCATGACTGTTTTCACATGTAGTTGCCTTGAATTATATCTAGAAGTCCTGCAGTGGAGTCAAGTACACAGTCCACTCTACTCATCAGTGCTGCATTTCAGTAGTTGATAATAGCTAACCACACACACACACTCACACACACGTGCACACACGTACACGCACACAGTGCCCCTTTGCCTGACTTGTTTCTGCTCTGTTTTTCTCACTTGTCAAGAATCTGCTGTATGAATGGGCAGCAATGTGCTTGTCCTCTGTGGCCCTGTCACAGCTCACTGTGGTCAGCATGGGAGAACACTGGTTCCCTTTGGAGAGACACCTATGATGTGTCCTGCCTTGTCCTCTGTCCTGGTCAACCCGCTCTGGCTCCATGACCCTGGTCATCTTGTCACCTTAACACATCCTGCACATACTTTAAGTACGATGGGCAGTTTGTAGTTAGTCATTTTTTTTAACTCTTTGGAGACCCACCACCCAGCTCCCAAATAAATACAGAGTCTTATTCTTACTTATGAATGCCCAGCCTTAGCTTGCTTGTTTCTAGCCAGCTTTTCTAAATTAAATTATCCTGTTTCTCTTTAACTATATTGCCTTTGGTCATTTTAACCTTTCTTTATTCTATGTATCTTTCTTTTAATTTTTACTCCATGGTTGGCTGTGTGACTGCGTGGCTGGCCCCTGGCCTCCTCCTCTCCTTCTCCTTATCTCACTCCTCCCCCTTCTCTCTTCTTCCTCTCCTGTTTATTCTCTCTGCCTGGCAGCCCCTCCCATTTCTCTCTCCTGCCTCGCTATTGGCCATTCAGGTCTTTATTAGACCAATCAGGTGTTTTAGACAGGCAAAGTAACAGAGCTTTACAGAGTTAAACAAATGAAACATAAAAGAATGTAACACATCTTTGCATCATTCAATAAATATTTTACAGCACAAATGTAACACATCTTAAACTAATATCCCAAAACACGTAGTAGCTTGAGACTGGGGTTCTAAGGAGCTAACTCAGGCTCCTTTTCTTTGGGTGTCGACAGAAGCCACTTACTGGGAACCCAAGGCCCCCTGTCTCCTTCAGCATGTGTTTATAGGAAGGTTGACCCATTTCCTCACCCAATGGAGAACTTGGGCTTATTGACTGCTGTCCTCTGGCCTGAATTCAGGATCATCATGTCCCATGTCACTTACCCTGCACCTGCTGGAGGGATGCAAAACAAACAGGAACATCAACCTGCTGTTTTGAGAACAGATTAATTCCCATCATTCAGTTCTTTCTGCCACTGTCACTGTAGTACTAAAGGGAAGAAAGAGCAGGGGCAGGGGCAGTGACTACTCTGGATCTAAAGCCTGAGCTGCTTCCTTCATTACTTGCCTGGGGAGATGCAGCAAAGTTCCATTAATTTACTTTGAGATCTGTCCCATGCTGTCTCCAAGCATGGCATCACAGAACTTGCTGTGGGCTACTTAAAAATAGATAGATAGATAGATAGATAGATAGATAGATAGATAGATAGATAGAACAAGTCAGTAATCATCAGGGAGGCTTAGGATCCACTGTCTTTTAGGATCCACCATGTGGCTCTAGCAGGTGGGACTTAGCCAGTTCTACCAATGCCATTGATAATGAATGTAGACAATCCTGATTTAGGAAGGTTCAACTTGGGGTGTTCAACTTTATGATGGTATGAAAACCACACACATTTCATAGAAACTCTCTTCAGATTTTAAATTTTGAACCCGAGCATTTCCTGACATAGTAGTGTGAGCCCTGAGGTGACAAAACCCCTAGAGACAGGTGAGGCTGTGGGACTTCAGGTAGAGGCAGAGATCTACTTATCATCAAGAGATGGCTCCAAGTCTCAGGTTTCTGTCATATGCTGGCTAGTTGTTGTTTTGTTTTGTTTTGTATCAAGTTGCTACAAGCTAGAGTCATCTGAGAGGGAGGGATCCTCAACTGAGAAAATGCCTCCATAAAATCGGCCTGTAGACAGTTGACGTTTGGAGGGTCCAGCCCTCTATGGGTGGTCCTACTCCCCAGGCCAGTGGTCCCGGATGGAATAAGAAAGCAGACTAAATCGGCCATAATAAACAAGTCAGTAAGCAGCACTCTTCCGTGGCCTCTGTTTCAGTTCCTCTCTGTGTTCCTGTCCTGATGTTCCCTAGTGGTGGACTATGACCTGAAAGTTATGAGCTTTTTCTGAAATCTATAAACCTTTTCTTTCCCAAGTTGATTTTGATCATGGCATTTTTATCACAGCAATAGAAACCTAAGACATGTCTCTTGTCCAGCTACAGGGGACAGACATTCCAGTCTTAGATCCTGGAAGCTTCCAGTCCATCATCCTTCATGCAGGATGGAGGTACAGACAGGTCCTTAGACCCCAGCAGCCAAGATCCACAGGGTTCTGTGGCTTTGTTGAAGCCCCCAGGTGAGGGAACAGGCAGTAGGGAGAGCTGAGAGAGAGTGGCCTGGAAGAGCAGACAGCCACCAACTGGAAGGCCAGCAAGCTGGAATTTGGATGTTCCTGCAGCGCCCAGAAGGAACTCCAGTCCATCTGAATGGAGCTCCATGGCTGGGGCCGAGAGGCAGATCAGGAACAGGGAGTCCTCTAGAGAGGGAAAACATTTTGTCCTCGAGCCCTCTCAATCTGTGCAAGACAGGAAATTCCTCAACCCTCCGGAGGCAGCCAGCTTTCCTGACCGCGGCACCCCAGGCGGGGACATGAGGTAGATTTCTGCGTTTCCAATACAGGCTCCCTAAGTCCACTCCCACAGCCTCCTGCCAAGACCCCTCCAGCAGCTGCACTCCATCAAAAGAGAATTCCTGAGATGGGGGCAGGGGATCAAGAACCCTACCTGGTGGCCAGAGATGGGATGGAGTGTGTCTGTCTTAGCTGCTCTTGTGTGCCTGCTCCTTATCCTCCCTGGGACACTGGCTAGGAAGAACCTTTGTTCTGACCTTTATTCAACCCTCTGGGCCTTATCCTTCCATGGTCCCAGAGGCTGGGCTGGGAGAGCTTTGCTTCCTGTGGCCCCAGGTAAAAGTTAACATGGTAGAGAAAACACCCTGGAAATTATCCCAAGTTCTAGAGTTTGAAAAGAGGTTTAGAATTTATTTCCCTGTGGTGTTGAAGACCCAAAATACTCCCTTGAAACTTTGTAAGTTAGAGACATTAGTGTGGTTCCGGTTATAAAAAGATGCCTGAAGATGGATACTTTGTAACGACCTTGTCTTAGTTCCTACTTCTACAGGTCAGAAAGCAGGACACAGATATTTTCACAGGTCTTCATGAACGTCTCACATTGTATCTTATCAGAGCTAAGAAGCAGTGGAAGTGGGGCCATGTACAAGTGTGTTCTGAAGACAGACCAGCGCAGGTTCCAGGCTCACTTTAGAACACTGTTCTCACATTGACCAATCCGGTTCCATGAGACCCAACTCACTTCTAAGAGAACTAATCCATTGTCTAAAGAGCTTTATCAATCTCTTGACAAAGTCTTTAATCCCTTCATAGGGGTGCTGTCTCCATGACTTAATCACCTTTCAGAGGACCCCTTTCATTTTGAGAGTGAAGTTTCTTTATGACTCTCAAAGATCATGTAGAATCCTTGCCTATCTCAGGCCCTGAGTTTGATACCCAATACAGCAAACACACAAAAAATAATAAATTGATGCTGTTCATCCTGAGTTTTAATAAATTCAAACCATAGTACCTGCCCTGCTAATCTTATGCCCTACAGTACCAAACAAACAAACAAAAAAACAGCAAAAGGCTACAGGAGAGGAAAGACACTGGATAGTGAAGGGCTCATCCTGCATTTGAAGCAGCCAGCACTTTACCTCCTAGTGACTGGCTAAAGCCAGCTTGGGGATAGATGGCAAGAATAAGGAAAAGCCCTTCTGAGTATCTGTCTCCTCAGAGAGCTGAGTAGGGGTGGACCAGGCCTGTACCCAAAGACCTGTCCTGGTCTTTGCCTTTAGCTAACACACTCCCTCTGACCCTTTCCCAGGTTTGCTGAAGTCTTATGAAAGTACAGTAAGCTGCGTGTATTTTAGGAGTCGAACCTAATGAGTTGTGAAGACGTGTTTATAACCATGGAACATTTACCACGGACTAAAAAGTGAACATTTCTGTTTCTCTTAAGCATTCCTCAGTGCTCTTTTCTGATCCATCTCCCACCCCTCGCTGCGCGCACCCACTGATATGCTTTCTGGTTCTCTAGTTTGATCTCTCTCTCTCTCCCTCCATCTCTCTCACAGTGTGTGTGTGTGAGAGAGAGAGAGAGAGAGAGGTGGGGCCTGTAAAACTGAATCCAGAACCTTGCACAGGTGAGGCTGCTGCTCAGTCACTGAGACGCATCCCACCCTGTAGTTTTGCTTTGTTTAGCTGAGACATGACCATACCCTAAGTTGACCTCAAACCCACCATTCTCCTGCCTCTGCCTCCTGAGTGCAGGGATTAGAGGTGTGTGTCGCCAGACTTAGCTTTAGTATATTTTTCAGAAAAGGCAAGAAATGAGCCCGGAAGTAGAGGTTGGTAGTAGAGTAGGTGTTTATATGTGAGATTTCAGATTTGCCACCCAGCACCAAAAGAAGAGGTAAGAAGGGGACTTGGGAGGAAAGGAAAGAAGGAAAAGAAAGAGAATTGTTCTGTTTGCTGTGTATATTGTACACATAGATCATGTCTGGCAGGATTACGAAGAATCCGAACATTGTTTACTGCTGGGGAGACAGTGCAGGGAGCAAGCGGGGTTGGAAGGGAGACTTTACATAGACCTTTTGGCATCTTTTGAATTCTGCGTCATGTGAGTGACTCACTTAATTCAAAAGAGCAAAGAGGATTTAAGGGGGAAAAATCTTTATGAAGATGCCAAGTGTGAACTTCCTCCCTGAGGTTCTCCTCAGGAAACAGAGCTTGCTTGCCCAGGACTTCATGGAACTTCACTGTTTAGTCTCTGCTGTCAGGGAAGAGCATTGTCACGTCAAGTAGTGACATGGGGCCTACCTTGTCCCCAGTGCTCTTCAGAGCCTCCCGACATGCGTGAGACCCGATCTTCAGCACAACTCTGTCATCCAGTATGTTTGTTGAGGGTGTGAAAGAATGTTTCTCTCCCATTTTATTTCCACCACACAGAAAAGAAGACTGAAGGAGAGAGGGAGAACCTTCTGCCCCCAACTCCCAGCAGGCCCGTCGCACCTATTTTCCTGCAAGGCCTCTCTGATCTCAAAGTCATGGATGGAAGCCAGGTCACCATGACAGTGCAGGTGTCAGGTCTGTCCATACAGCTCTCTCCTCAGGGTGTGTAAGAGGGTGACCATGTGGCAATAGGTATTGCTCCTAGATGCCCAGAAAATCATCGTGGAACCATCAGCAAGGGATTCAAAGGAATGGAGCCTCTTGGCTTCTCCTGCTGTGTGGGTATCATTTATAGATTGAGGGTTATATGGTCCAGAGGAAGAAGATAGCAAAGATTAATGTGCCTAGTCCCAGTGGAAAGTTTGGGGTCTTGTTTTTGTTTTGTTTTAAATAATTCCAACTCTTTTTTTAATAGGTACATATTCATTGTAAGAAAATAATGAGTTTCATAATTATATTTTATTCAAAAGTATCATATACTTTAACTATATTTACTAGTTACCTTTCCATTCCTCCCACCAGCCCCCTTCTATTTCCCAAATAGTCCCCCTCAAGTCATATGAGGAAAAAAAACAGGGGTGCCCAGTCTTTCTGCTCTTAATCTATATAGTGGTTGGAATCTTAGCCAGAGCAATAAGGCAAGAGAAAGAAATAAAAAGGTTGCAAATAGGAGAAGAGGAAGTCAATTTCTCCAATTTGCAGAAAATATAAGACTATACTTTAAAAAACCCTGAAGACGTTCTAGGAAGTTTTTAAATGGTGCAGAATGAGCTTGTGTGAGGTCTCAAGTCTCAGCAGCCATCTGAGTTGCTCCAGTCAGACTCTAAGGTAGAAAGTCAATAATCAGAGATCCTTCTAAATCAGGCAAGGAAATGTGGCTTTGTACGGAGACCAAGCTCTCCTGCCCCTTGCCGGGGTTAGCAGGAGAGGCTCACAAAGTCCCAACTCCACACTCATGACAGAGTAGACCTTAGTACCTTTGGATGCATCTGTGGTACTTGGTTCCTATCAGTGCCTCTGAAAACTAGAAGGACCCATCTCTGGCTTCCTAGTTCCTCTAGACCAGCAAAAGCAATAAATATGAGGGGGCCTGAAGACTTGTCCTTGAAGAGATGATGATCCCCAGCTCCTGGAGGATGAAGGCCTTTCCATGACAGTTTCAGACAGAGGCTAGGTCTCTTTCCACATTTGTCATGCCAATTGACATGCCTCACTGACATCCAATTGAAAGAGATGAGAGGTACTTTGCACCTGACCTCCAGACCTGTGCCTGTCTCATGCAGACAAATGGCCATCTGCTCACTCTAAAGTCTCCCCAGGGGCTTCACTCGTCTGGAAGCAGAGCCTCCTGATCAGCTTTCATATCTACGAAAACCCTCACATGGTCATTGATCTGTACCCCCAACACATTCCAGAAGCATAGGTTGGCACTCCTCCCCACCACCAACCATGTTTAGAAACCCTCTGCAAGCTGGGGTCCCGAGACCACATTTGTGTGGTGGCCCTGTGCTTACAGAGTTCTTTCTAGTGATAGTCGGCAAGGGAGCAACCATGGCATCACCATTGCCTGCCTGTGGAGTCTCCATGTGAGGCAGGGCAGGACAGAAACACCTTCAGGGTTAGGTGTTCTATTTGTGCTACATGCCATCCTATGAGCAGCTGGCAAAGGTTAGATTGACTCAGTTGTTTCTCTTAACAAAATTCGACAAGGCAGAACATGTGAGGGAACTAAGGCAAAGCCTTTGGTAGCGTGTTTAGCCCGGCATTAGCATGTTAAGTGCACAGTTGCTTCCTGGCTAGGGAAGTCCCTCTCTCACAATCTTCTGTTGCTACTCTCTGCTCAGGGAACCCACCTCCAGAAGTCATATGGTTTCACAATGAGAATGAGATCCAGGAGTCAGAAGACTTCCACTTTGAACAGAAGGGTGGTCGGCACAGCCTGTGTATCCAGGAGGTGTTCCCAGAGGACACCGGCACATACACCTGTGAGGCCTGGAACAGTGCTGGAGAAGTCCGCACCCAGGCCATACTCACCGTGCAAGGTGAACCTGAGCTGCTTTGGGGGGATGGGGTTCCAGATTCTGCAAAAGCCGTTTAGAGGTGAGGGAAACACAGGAGACCACTCTGGTCCTATTGCAGCCTCAGAGGCAGATCACTGTCTCCACCTCAAACTCTTGCAGAGTGGGGCTTCCTTCCCAGCTTTCTGAGGTCCCAACTCTCTCGGGGCTGCTGCTAAACTGGATGGACTGCTGAGGTAATTCCATAATTTACTCAGTTTGGTGCTGATGGTTTGGGATATGAATTTATGAGTCCTTTCTGTGGAAGCCTCCTTTTAAAGAGGAAAGGTGAGATACACGCATGCCGTGAGCAACAGTTCCCAGCAGTCACACTGGATACAGATCTGGAGCACCCAGCCTGGAACTCCGTACTGTCATGGTTTGCTGCCCTCACTTTGACTTATATAAATTCATTCTAATAGTATCATCTGATAACATAAACTGAGGCAGCTTTTCAAGAAGTATTGCTCTATCTGCATACCCTGTCCAAGAACCTTCTGGACCACCTAGTCTTTGGTAACACACTTCTGTTACCAAGGTCTTCTGACCCTTGGCCCTCATAGAGGATGGAGTGGATGTCAAGCCCTGTGTTGAAGGGCTTCCGTCCCAATATTTTTTCCCCTTGCCTACTTCCAGAGCCTCATGATGGTACCCAGCCCTGGTTCATCAGCAAGCCTCGTTCAGTGACAGCCTCCCTGGGCCAGAGTGTCCTCATCTCCTGTGCCATAGCTGGAGACCCCTTCCCCACTGTGCACTGGCTCCGAGATGGCAAAGCCCTCTCCAAGGATAACGGCCACGTCGAGCTGTTACAGAATGAGGACGTGTTCACCTTGGTCCTAAAGAACGTGCAGCCCTGGCATGCCGGCCAGTATGAGATCATGCTCAAGTGAGTTTGCATGTCCTGCCAGCCTTCCTCGCCCCCTCCTCAGACTTCTGGGCTAGGACTGGAAAGCCAGAGGAAACCGCAGCTGGTGCAGGCCCAGTGTGGTTACCATGCTCTTAGTTCTTGCAGTTGAATAGGACAGGTCCTCGTGGAGAGTCCTTCCCTCTGAGCTCAGTTCCCGGGGAACTTGGTTCCCCAGGAGCCTCTCACGTTACATATTGACTCGAGATACTATGTGGGGTGTGAAGACTATGAGAGATGCAGAAGTGTGAAGCAGGCCCGGTAGCTCACATCTTAATCTCAGCATTTGGGAGGCTGGATCAGGAGGGTCACGGTAGACTTGAGGCCAGCCTAGGCTACAAAATTATACCCTCTCTCAAGAGAGAAGGGGCCGGGAAAGAAGGTCTGGATACAGGAGGGTAGAGGTTTAAGGGGATGTGATAGTATTAGGTATCTTTTGCTGTGTAACAAATCACTCCACACTTACCAATTTAAAACAGCAAATACTTGTTATCTCACAGTTTCTGTGGACTGGTGTGTTAGTTCATTTTCTGTTGCTGTAAAGAAATGCCCGAAGTTTGATAATTTTATAAACAAAGGTTTCTGTAGGTCCAAGGGTGGGAGCTTTATCTGGTGATGGCCTTCCTGCTGGCAAAGTCTCAGGGTATCCTATGGCAAGAGGCAGAGAGCATGTCTGCCTTGATCTTTCTCTGCCTCCTCTTTACAGCCACTAGTATTCAATCACAGGGCCTGCACCGAGGGATTGTTTATCTAGGCTTAGACAGCGGTAATAGGTGCCTGACCACTTTGTAACTTCCTTCCTGAACTGTATCAATTCCCCATGCTGAGCCCATGGTGTTCATCAGTACCAGCTCTATAAGCCACATGCCAAGGCGTTTGCTATGATGGAAGACTCTGCCTACAATAATTGTGAGCATGTGCTTTCTACTTACACCAGCTAGCTACTGCTACATAATAGACCACCCCAGATACCTAAGTGCACTAAAAAATACTTTTAAAAAATAAAACCATTATTTCTTAGAAATCTTTGGGTCTGCCCAGAAGTTATGCCCATATGGGCATAACTCTGTGGATCTGAACTGACCACAGGACCCTCTTACAATTATCTGTTGTCCTGTTACCATCAGCCATGTACCTAGAATATGTCAACTGACTTTGCCTTTTGCTCCAACTCATTATTAGCAGGGGGACAAATCTGTCTCTGTGATAGGAGCCTATACCCTTGCTCACGAGGCCAGTACCAGGACAGAAACTGACTGGATGTGGCAGTACTTTCTGATGAAGGAACAGTACTTTGAGATGATACGTTTATTAACCAAGCTAGATATCCTATAAGAAATGAAGTTTGTGTGTGTGTGTGTGTGTGTGTGTGTGTGTGTGTGTGTGTGTGTGAGAGAGAGAGAGAGAGAGAGAGAGAGAGAGAGAGAGAGAGAGAGAGAGAGATTTTGTTTGTTTGGTTTGATTTTTGGGGATATGATTTCATATTCCCCGGGTGGCCTCAAACTCAATATGGATAACCTTGAATTCCTGACTCTATTGCCTCCACCTCCTGACTCTTTGTGAGATTTTGAAGCAAAAAGAAAGACTAGATCTTGGCCAGTAAAAAAGGACTCAGCTGTTAAATGAACCGAGAAAGAAGGGGGGCAGGGGACCCAAAGCAAAGGGCTATTAGAAGTTTGCCAGACCCTTAGAGGGGGTTACACTGGAATGGCAAAAGGCAGACTGTCTGGGACCAGCTGGGGACAGCCATAAAATGTAGCCTATCCCAGCTGGAAGGGACGCAGGAATTATCTAGCCTTCTCATCTAATAATGAGGGACATGAAGGTCTCAGGTCACTGACCTGCTCATGGCCATGAGCTGAGCCCAAGTTCAAGCCCTCATCTTTTGCTTCAGTCAGATGTTCTTCCATTCTTACACTGGGGGTGTCTTTCCATGCACTGGGAATTAGGGGACCTGGGAATTCACGCTGGCCTGCTCACCCATGCCTCCCTTGTCCTTTTCCTCCCAGAGTCTGGATTCCTCACTCCTCTGCAAGGCCATTACCATGGCATTGACTCTGTCCCCAGCAAAAATGGAAAGTTCTCTTGAAGAGTGCTTGCCAGGCCGGCCACTGTCACTCTCACTGTCTTTGTCCTGACAGAAGTCAGACCTAGCCCATGGGGGAGGGCCTTTCAAGGAGGAAGGCTGGGTGACTGGGAGAACACCAGGGGGTCCAATCTGTTTCTGCTACTATGGAGTAGTGAGTTTCGACTTTCCTACCCTTCGCAAGCTCTGACGAAGAGGAAAGCTAGCAACAAGCCAACTCTAAACTCCAGCTGCACTGTTAGAGAACATAGATATTTTCCAGGAAATCCATTGTTCGCCTTTGTATATAAAATCACCCTTGGGTGAGACCCAAGGCAAGACTTCTAACTAGAGCAAGAGCTTCTTTACAGGGCTCAGGAAAGGGGAACCAAAGGTGTCCGTGTTTGTGGCAGGTGCAGTGTGCAGCGTGGCTGCTGTGTCCTGTGTGGCAACACCAGGACAGGGCCTCAGTCTCCGCCCAAGTTTGTAATGGAGTATGGGTAATATTAAAGCTGTCTCGAGATGCTCTTCCTGCTGGTTAGGACACTAGTCGATGGCAGCAGTCAAGAGTCTGTCTGAGCTCTCTAGGCTCCAGAAGAACCCATGACTTGCCTTAAAGACCCAATAGAGCTTTGCATTTTTGGCTTTCAAAATAATCATCCCAGTGGCCATGGTGACTCAGTGCTCTGCCACCTCAGCTGTCTGGATACCTCGGGGTGAGGTCTGGGGGTAGGTGGAACTAGAGACCCTGGGGACTTGATCTTTGTCTGTACTCCCCTCCAATGGGGACAGACCATGATGATGACGGGAGCCCTTACTTGTGTCCTTCCGTGGGGAGCTATAGATAAGCCTTGCTCCAGCTCATCATCCAACTCTGATCACAGCCTCCTGGGGTAAAGTGGAGCCGTCTGGTCAGTATTTGCTCCTAATTTCTATGCCTGGGTTTTGTCTTTCTGACAAGAGGAAACTCAGTGAGGAAAAGTAGAAAAGAGCTACCAAGTAAACACCCATTGGGCGTCTTGTGCTGTCCCGTGCCGCATCAGGCACGGGACAGTGTGGAGCAGGGAAAGAATGGCCCAACGCTGCCCAGTGGCCTGGCTGAATCGGGGCCTCAGGGATCATGCCCACAGCCTGGCACTAACGAGTTGCTTGGTAAGTGGAAGTGTAGCCTGGACTCTTCGGGCTGCTTGAACTGGTAGCTTCAGAGACCCTGGGCCTGGAAGAAGGGACAAACTAAGGGGGGGTGCTCTAAGGAGAGGAGAGAAGAATGGGGTAGCTGAGGTTACATGAAGGGATCTACAGAGGCACAGCCTGGTATAGCACAAAGGCAAAGAAGGGGCCAAGGAGGAGGCCCCAACAGGTGAGAGAGGTCCGAAGGGAGCAATTAGATCTGCCCTGGTTTCCCAAGGGTCCCTGCCCAAGGATGCGGAGCAAATCTGCACACCCCAAGAGCAGAACCATACTGTAGGCTGCTAGCAACTCTCCATGAGGAAGTAGCAGACAGGATGAGGTGGATGTACCTCTGTGGCAGCAGGAGGCATAAGCATACATTCCCAGATTCAAGATGTAGGTTCCTACCAGGTGGACCCATACACTAATGTGTGTATCCACGCGTATGGTTAAGGCACACATGTATACAGACACCGTAAGAAACCCACAAGGGTCCCGGAGCAAACCGTTTCTGATGAACAATGTAGAACTTGCATGCAGGCCACAAGTCTAGTATGTAAGTAGATCCAGGTCCTGGACCCTGTCCCTGCTACTTAACTCTGTGAGTTTAGCACATTATTTAACCTTCACCCCCTCCACTGTCCTAAAAAGAACGGTGCTGCTTTAGTCTGTTGGAACCACAGGTGAACTGAGTCGGGCTGGGTAAGGAAGAGGACCCAGAGCTGGCAACTGCTTTGTCTATCATGGGATCTAAAAGGGTCCCTCGAACCTAGCAGTGTTGTGAAGGCACTAGGGGACTGAGTGGGACCTGAGAGTCCCAGCACTGCCTTCCATAATCCCCACAGCCCCCTGTGCTTTCCTGCCCTTTCCGAACTTAGCTGGCATGTTGCTGAGAGCAAGACAAAGTATGTGGGCGTCCTGAGGGCCAGACGGTCCTGGGTAAAGTCCTCGGAATGGTGGACTTGCCCCTTCCCTGAACAGCACTTTGAAAGGCCAGCAGAGGGCAGCCTTGTAGGCCAGAGGACTCTCTGCTTTCAATCCTCCCTATTAACCACTCAGCCCCTGCCTAAGAAGAGGGGCCTCAGCCAGCGTGCACCCCTTGAGGCTGAAAAGATCTATGAGTGTAGAGAATCGCAAGCCCTCCCTGCCTGAAAGAGGAAAAGAAAGGCCACCCATGTTGGGAGACACGCTTGTTAGGTTTTTAACACAGAACAACACAGAATGTTGAGGGAGAAGGCTGGGACTGTTTTCAGGGAGAATTCAGCCATTGGGGATGTGGCTGTCACTACTTTGAAGGAGTAGGGGATCAGATGGGGGGCATCTGAGCAGGGCCTGTGTGTATGGACCAGTGGCGTCATCACAGTCCCCAGCAGCCTTTATTCTTGGACTGACTGATCAACTGATAGTGTTAAGAAAGGGTTCCCACTTGTACATGCTGCTGCTGCCTCAGATAGGTTTTTTCCCCTCCCCCTTCTTTTTAATTCAGAACTGTAAAAATCAAGGTTGACCACAAGGTGAGAGCTCTACCCTAAATCTAAGTCTGGGAAGGATGCCACAGCTAAACCCTAGGCCGCCTTCATCCCCCATGGTCCATGAGCTTGTGACCAAGTCTACACTTGCCTTGCCTTCCTTCCAGCCCTGGGCTGAATAGGTCCTTTGCCCAGGGAGTCTCATAGTCCTTATTGTACTGTCCTTGACTTCGCCAGGAACCGGGTCGGCGAGTGCAGTTGCCAGGTGTCATTGATGCTGCAGAACAGACCTGCCAGAGCCCCACCACGGTGAGTGCCCCCAGGAGCTGCCTGGTCAGGTTCCTGCACTCCCCACCCTCCTCCTGGCCCCGAAGCCTGGGATTGTTTGTGTCCTCCTACTGAGACTACCAGAGCCAAAGGGAAAGATTGGAAGGGGATGAAGGAGGGAGGGCAGGGGAAGGCAAAGAAGGGGGTGATGTGTGTTTCTTTTTCTTTATTTTATTATTTTTTTTTGCACACACCCTTATAAGGCTACTGAAGTCATTACCGATATAATAAACCAACTAGGCAAGTGAGCGCCTCTCACCAATGTTCCCTTCTATAAACACAGCCTGGCCGGCCCCCACGTCCCCTTCCCCCTCCTCTCTACCCTCCGCCCTCAGGGATTTGCTCTCCCCTGACGTTTCTGCCTTACCCGGCCCCTTTTCCTCCTGCTACTTTCCCTTTTTCCTTCACTGGTTGTTGCAGGGGGCGGGAGCCTGCTGCCTGTGAGGGCCTCTGTGGTGGAGGAGTTGGAGCTCATGGTGACGGTGACCGGGATGGGACCCTGAGGCCTGGCTGGCCAGCAAGAGGGCAAGGTTGGCCAGAGGAGGAAGACGGAGGAGAAGACGTGAGGGGGCTGTTGAAGAGACGGGTGGAGACCAGGCTACACACAGAAGAGGCCATCCGCCAACAGGAGGTGGGGCAGCTGGATTTCCGTGACCTCCTGGGAAAGAAGGTGAGCACCAAGACCGTATCAGAAGAAGACCTGAAGGAGATCCCAGCCGAGCAGATGGATTTCCGCGCCAACCTTCAGCGGCAAGTGAAGCCAAAGACCGTGTCCGAGGAAGAAAGGAAGGTACATAGCCCCCAGCAGGTTGACTTCCGCTCTGTCCTAGCCAAGAA
The DNA here is from genome assembly GCA_004026605.1 of Ondatra zibethicus. Taxonomy (NCBI): domain Eukaryota; kingdom Metazoa; phylum Chordata; class Mammalia; order Rodentia; family Cricetidae; genus Ondatra; species Ondatra zibethicus. Next base: position 105,838 of record PVIU01003992.1, read on the forward strand.
GGGGGCCCCTAAGACCCCTATTCCTGAGAAGGTCCCACCCCCAAAAGCTGCCACCCCAGACTTCCGCTCAGTGCTAGGTGGCAAGAAGAAATCACCTGCAGAGAATGGCAGCAACAGTGCTGAGGTCTTGAACGTCAAGGCTGGGGAAAGCCCCACGCCTGTAGGCAACACACAGCCAGTTGGGGCCCTGAAACCCATAGGCAATGCCAAGCCTGCTGAGACCCTGAAACCCATAGGCAATGCCAAGCCTGCTGAGACCCTGAAACCCATAGGCAATGCCAAGCCTGCTGAGACCCTGAAACCCATAGGCAATGCCAAGCCTGCTGAGACCCTGAAGCCTGTAGCCAATGCCAAATCCACTGAGACTCTGAAACCCGTAGCCAATGCACAGCCTGCTGGGTCCCTGAAACCCATAGGCAATGCACAGCCTACTGAGACCCCGAAGCCTGTGGCCAATACCAAGCCTGCTGAGACCCTGAAAGCAGCTGGGAAAGAAGAACTCAAGGAGGTTAAGAATGATGTGAACTATAAGAAAGGCCATGCCGGAACCACGGGCAATGAAAAAAGACCCGAGAGCCAAGGCTCAGCCCCAGTCTTCAAGGAAAAGCTACAAGATGTCCATGTAGCAGAGGGTGAGAAGCTGCTGCTCCAGTGCCAGGTGACCTCTGATCCCCCAGCCACTGTCACCTGGACACTGAATGGAAAGACACTCAAGACCACAAAATTCATCGTCCTCTCCCAAGAAGGTACATGGGGGTGAGGGTAGGGAAGTTGGGGTGCCTGTACCTACCTGGGTCACTGTCAGAGCATGAAGCTGCAGTCCTCTTGGTGGTCACTTGTAGCCAGAGCCTGAGTTGGAGTAGCCATCCCCTTTCCTCTGTCACTTAAGGGATGGATTCCCTGCTGAGGGCCCTTGGGTGTATACATGACCCTACTGTGATGAGAGTTGGCTTTCTGATTTGTGTGGTACACGTTGTGCCTTGGTGTCTGTCTGGCAGAACCTTCTCCCCTGTGAGCAGACCTATAGGACTGAGTTGTCTAACATCCCGCCCCCCCATGGAAAGAGCAATGCTTGCAGACTGGGAACTGGAACTGAAGGTAGCTGGGGGCCCTGTGCCCATTACTGATTGAGAAGTGTTATCTGAGTTTAGGAAACAGTAGGGGGTGGCATGCTGGTATGGAACCAGGGGTTGGCATCAGCAACAGTTCAACCTTGAGAATATTGTGGGTCCGAGGGACCCGTGGGCAAGCCAAATACTCGGCACAGCCCGATGGCCACACTCACGCGGGGCAGAGCTGCTCGCTTCCTAATTTGGATGAGACTTTTGTTTGCTGGTGTTTTACATTCTTGGTTGGGGGTGGTGCAAGTCCTGTCACCTATGGCCTTTGGGACTTTGGAGTTCTCAGAGAACTCCAGTTTACACCAGAGAAAACAGGAGTGAGAGGAGATTTATCCCCAGGCCCTTGGCATGCTTTGTTCTTCTACTACATTTATTTATTTATGTATCTGTGTGTGTCAGGGGGGCTTTGGTGGATTATGAATGTGACCACACATTACCATGGTACATGTGTGGAGGTCAGAGCACAACTTGTAGGAGTTGGTTCTTTCCCTCCACCATGTATGTTCCCTGGAATCAAACTCAGGTAGTTAGGTTGGGTGGCAAGCACCTTACCTGCTGCTGAGTTACCTTACCAGCCCTCAAGTGTGGTTTAAGGCATCCCCATCCCAAGTCCTGCCAGGAACTCCTAGGTTAGACAACATCCCAAAGTCCCCTGAGGTGAGTAGTGGAGGGATAGGGTCCTGCTTGAGCTAGAGCTGACCCAAGGCATGTACCTTGAGGTGCAGAGGACAGTCACTGAAGAGGCTGAGTGAACAGGTCTCAGCAAATGCTAATGCACTGAGACAGAGACCAGCCCATTCTTCCCCTCCTCCATCTCCAGCTAGCCTCTGGTCACTCCCCTCTCCACCCACTCTCCCCTCATCCCACAGCTGTCTACCTCCAACACCTGGAGGGAGGCGTTTACAGATAGCAGAGTTGTTGTCCCTTATTCAAGAGTTCAGCCAGCTAACCCAAAAATATACGGAGTCTAGATGTTGAAGGACCACAAAGCAAGCTGGAATTTCTTTCAGCAGAGAGAGATGGTGTTATCTTCTGCTAGTGTATTGGCACAGTAACTTTTTCACATGGATGTCTCCAGATTGGCAGGATTCTCCAGAAGGTATCTGTCCCCACATCTGCTAGTTCTGGGTCCATGATATTCACACACAGTAGGTCTCAGGGCCTCTGTGGTGGGGTGAGAAGTACGTGACAGTGGATGCTACCATTTTCCCTGTTGAACCCAAGGTCCTCCCTCACACAAACAAACTGGAAAGCTTGGCCAGGGTGTTTCCCAGGTCCCCATGTCCAGTGACCTCTCTGGGCAGGATGGAGGACAGCTACCAGCCTGGGACATGTAAGTGATAGATTCCTGCACAATCTTGTCCATGAGTACATCAACCTCAGAGAAACAGGGCTTCCAACAGTGGTGAAGGTGGCAGTTCCTAAAGCCAAAGCCACCAATGGCCACTTACGGTCTGTTCAAAAAGCAGTGTAAGGCAGGCCTCAGCCCTGGTTCCAGAAGTGTTCCTGAGCCACCAGCCACTGGCTTCTCTTATGCCTGGATTGCTTGGAATAAGCTGTAGAGCACAGATAGAAACAGCATCTTCGCCTCACAAAAGAAGGTTCTGAAATCCTCAGCAGAAAGCTCCAACCCAGACTCCAAACAGTATTCTCAGTACTTCAAAGTAGGAATATCTAGTTTCCATCGGTTGAACACCATGTCCCGATGCCGTCTTTAGACACCTTACACTTCCTGTTCACTTAATTCTCACACTCCTAACCATCTTTCTAACAGAGAAGTTAAGTAAATTGCCCAAGGTTACATAGATCTTAAGTAACAGAGCTGGGATTGTAATTCACATAGCTGAGATTTTTAGGGCTAGACACAAATACTGGGAGACAGGTGGTACTCTCGGCTTGCCAACTGTCTGGTCTTTGCTCTGTGATGGAGGGAGCAGACCATGATGTGAGCCTCTCTTGCTAAAGGGGAGAGTGCTTGTCCTCCAGATGCCAGCCCCACCTCCTATACCTGCATTCACCAAGTCTTTAAGAGGGATGTGCATCTTGGGGCTTATCAGCTGTCAATCATCTATTTGGTCCAGGAAGGCAGCAAGGTGACCAGAGGTGGACAAATCTGCTCCTAGTAGATCTGGCACAGAAGACATGGGCTCACTATTATAAAACTGTTGAAGCCAGGCACCACAGAGTGGATCTGAGGGGACCTGTAGCATGCTAAGGAAAGGAATGACCGATGGGAAAGCCCCTGGGCTCCCTCAGAGCTCAGAAAGCAGGCCAGACTTGGGCAATAGGGAAGTAAATGGTCCCTGTACATTGGGGCACTAAAGGCTGGCTGCTTGCAAATGGGCCTATCTGGACTGGCTGTAGTGACTTGGCCCTGATTTCAGCCCACATCCTGTCAGAGAACATGTGTAAGAGCAACAGAGAGGCACGCAGGGGAGATTTGGGAGAGAGGAATGCTACCAACAGTTGATGTTTAGGGGCTCTGACTGGCTCACTGCTGAAGATATCACGGGGTGGTGGTGAGGTCCACACTCCCAAGGTGAGCGGAGCCACAAAGGGAAAGAATCCAGTCCAAGAAGTACAGACATCTGTTATAAAATCGGTGGCATAGCTTGAAGGGCAGGGTGATGGCCGGGGCTGGGCACAGAAGAGGGAGGTGGAGCGGACTGAGTGTTCCTGAGCCACAGGGGTGTTATCCCTGGAACTCAGTGGGTGACTAGAGGTGACAAGTGGGGGAAAGGGCAATACCGAACTTCCTGTCTATCTCCCCACCTCTACCTCTGGCTGCACTGACACCTAGCCTGTCAGTCTCCCTCTCTATCAAGATTCACTTCCTCCAGGATATTTTCTCAGCCTCCTGTCCCTTTATTCAAGAGACACTCATGCCCTCCTTGTACCCAGTTAATCCATGGGTTTCAGAAGGCCCACTACTAGGGATGGCCTGTGTAGATATGGGGGTTTCTCTGCTGAGCCCCAGGGCCTGCAGAACAGGATCATATCCACCTCACTTAACGCGAAGAAAACCCCTAGAAGAGGTATGACGGTCATTGCTGGGATTTGACCATTAGGCAATTCTCAGAGGGTCAAGGAAATGGAAGTGGTCTTCCTCATCTGTACCCAGAGCTGTGGGATATCTGTGTTCAAGAGACCATCAGCTGGACCTGCCCCCTAGGGACAAGCACCTGGGCTTCCCTTTCCAGGCCTATCTTGGCTATAGGGGTGACCCTGGAGTCCAGGCAGGGCTGAGGTAGTAATAAAAGGGCCTTTATTTCCAAGGTTTGCTTCCTGACTCCAGGCTGGGCTTCCCCTAGCAAAACACTTCTCCCAGCCTAGTAATGACGCTTTGTTTTTGTTGCTATTATCAAGAGATGATTCATTTTTTTAATTGCCTTCAGGGTGGACTCTTACGAAGGCTTCTTCGATCTTGCATAAATTCATCCTGCAAATTACGTAGCCCCTACTACTACAAGGCATTAATTATACACGGTACCTTTGCTTGTATGTAGACTCCATTTGAAGAACTCAAAATTACCTATTTCTTTCTGTCTAGAAACTGCCTGATCTTTTTAACAATGCAGATTAATATATGTTATTGATTATGTATTCGTGACCTTGTCTTTCATAGATCCTTCCAGGTCACCTGTTGTGGAAATAGCCTCTGTCGTTCAGATAGTCTCAACTACTTATTGCAACTACATTCCAGCATGGTTACTTTCCTCAGAGGTAGCCTGGGAGACAGGAGTGTGATTCAGCAATGGCCTTGAGGTGGGCTTTGCTACCACCGTGTCAGATGCCTGGGGAAGCCCAGAAAAGGTGCAGCTAGAGCTAGGGCCTTAGAGGTGACACAGAGGACACTGTGCCCCAGGAAGGGACCCCAGGTGAGTGACAGTGTTGGTCAATGCCTATTGGGAGGGCAGGTCAGGGAGGCTTTTGGAACCACCAGGAGCCTCTAGGACTTCAGGCAACCTCCTGACCGTAATCCTAACCTCTTCTCACCCCTTCCCAACCCACTCAGGAAAGGGAAGAGCTAGGGGGGGGTCTTTAATCACAGAAAAACGACTTCCTATCCAGGAGGGGCTCTTGGCATAGCTCCTGCTGAACCACTCAGTGGATTCCCGCTTCCCATCCCCCCACACTCCTTCTCAATACTCCCTACCAGGCAGACCAGCTGAGGCTTCCAAAAAAAAAAAAAATGCTGGGAAACAGTTTTCTTCTGGAGGTCAAGAATAAGCAGTCCCACAGGAAATACCAGATTCTTCATCTGGGGTGGCCAGCCTCCAGCCTGCCCAGTCTTCTAAGCCACGATGCATGTGGCCATGGCTAAGCTCTGCTCGGGCCGTGGAGAGCTGGGAAGAAAAGTGGGCTCTTGTTCAAATATGCCACTGCCCTTCTAGCCCTCACACGACTATCTACTGTGCCTGTCATTTAAGTTTCAGGCCAAAGGCAGCTAGGTGACCAAAACGTGAAAAACAAAAACAAAAAGCGGGTTATGAAGCAGGATATAACGTGGGGATGGGGAAATGGAATGTGTCCTCCCAGACCAGGGAAATTCAGAGGTGGGTGGGTCTCTTCCAGGTCTTGTCTTGCAGGCTCAGATGTTAGGGGTCATCCTAACATTCTCCTACCCACCAAGATGAATGGACTAGCTCCCTTCGCTCCGCTGTCCCTGGTCCTCCCTGTTCTTACTCTCATGCCAGACTTAAATCCTTTCTGTTGCAGTTGGGACGATATGGTGGCCCATTGCCTTCTCCATGGAAAGACAGTGAGGCCTGTTCAAGAGCTGGTAGGAGGGAGGGGACACAGATCAGCGAAACAGCATAGCCTTTCCAACTCTCCAGCCTGGGCATGGTGCTGTGGGCCCAGCTGACGCTTCCCTTGTTCTCTCGGTTTCCTGCCATCTGCTTTGTATAACCTTGTAACGGAGGGAAGGTAGTGATTGGTTATGTTCCCGCTGAGAACAGTGCCCACTGATCTTGTCCCCCATCCTCCAGGTGACAGTGGCCTGGGGGATGTGGGAGTGGGTAGCTTACAGACAGCAGGACAGCATGGAGAGCTCTGTCCTTCTCTTGCGATGGCTGGTGCACGGACACTGGGTGGTTTGAGCGGGATGCCATACTATAGGCTTGTTTACATGCCTCAAGGGAGGACCTAGCAGATGGCTGTACCCTTGACTGGCCAGGCTAGCCCCATTCTTAGATGGCCCACACCTACCCCCAGGGAGATCTAAAAGAGACCCGATCGGTCTGAGGATGAGAGAACCAGATGAAGAAGGACCGGATCCCTGAGCTCTTGTATGTTCTCAGCCTGCCTTCCCTCTCAGCCCTCGGAGGCGGTTCTTAGGCAAGGGTAGCCCACGCGGACTGTAAGGACAGAGGCCATCCTCACCCCTCCCGAGGGGGCCAGGCAACCCAGCCTTGTAGGAAGGACGCCCCAGGAGTCCCTCTTATGGCCTAGGACCCCTTGGTGGTCTGTCCTTCAGTCATAACTCTCTTCCTAAAAAGCCATTTGCCAAGTCACACACCACAGCCACTACGCTCTCACAGGGTTCCCACCCTCTCCTACTTAACTGTTCACTCAAACCTGCCTTTACCTTGGGCTGGTGAGATGTCTCAGTGGGAATGTGTGCCTGCCACCAAGCCTGACGACCTGAGTTTAATCCCTGGCACCCATATGGTGGAAGGAAAAAACTTCCTGAAAGTTGTCCTCAGACCTCCACACATACAGCACAGCAAACACATGTTTGCTTTGGTTTAGTTTTTCAAGACAGGATTTCTCTGTGTAACAATCCTGGCTGTCCTGTAACTTACTCTGTAGACTGGGCTGGGCTCGAACTCACAGACATCTGCCTGCCTCTGCCTCCCAGCTGCTGGGATTACAGGCATGCACCACCACTGTCCAGCCAAACTCATGGTTTTTGTTTTTTGTTTTCTTAGAAATTCACTTTACCAAGCAATATCCCCAGCATCGCTGCAAGGTGACTCCTCTCCTGTCCCCAGGAGATTGTACCTGGTTGCTTATGCTCTGTGTAGGGGACAGCAATGTCTATGCCCCTCCCCCTTCTTTCCACTGACAAAGGCTTGTCTCCCTCCTTCTGCGGCTTCCTGAGAGCCCTCCGGTGGGGGAGGGGTCCTGAAGGATTGATTGGGAATTAGGAGTTAGGCTCTTTTGGAGTAGGTTATCAACAGAGAGTTTGAGGATTCAGAGAGAGCCAAATTCTCGCCTGGCCTCTGCTCTTGGATTCTGAGAAGGGGCTTGTAAGGACACCTCCTGTGCTCCAGCTACCAGGGAAGATACTGACCCCTTGCCTAGGCATTCACACATTTCCTGTTCTCTCCCCTCAGGCTCACTCTTCTCCATCTCCATCGAAAAGGCACTGCCTGAGGACAGGGGCTTGTACAAGTGTGTAGCCAAGAACAGCGCTGGCCAGGCCGAGTGCTCCTGCCAAGTCACTGTGGATGGTAAGTCATGCTTACCCATTGCTGCCACACAGGGCCCATCTCTCGGCCCCTCCTACATCTGAATGACTCCCCACCCCAAATTGTCCCCAGCCTTACTTTACATTCATTTGGTGAGAAAGAAAGAAAGAAAGAGAGAGAGAGAGAGAGAATAAGTCAAGAAGGGAAGCGACAACCTCACCTTGATTACCTGGTTGCCCACATGGCCTCTTCCTGTATCTCTAGCCAGGAAGAAGGGCTGTTCACCTTCTCCTCCCCTCCCTGTCCTGACCTCCACACCCAGAAGCTTCTGGGCAAGGAAGTTGGGCACAAGGGCACCAGCAAGAGAAAGGCACACCCACAGGAAAATGACTCTAAGTATTTGACAGACCACAGCAAGCGTGTGTACAGTGCTGGTGCCCAGGCCCCCTGAGGAACCTTGACCTGAGGACAGAACTGAGTGTGCAAGTGTCCTCCAGGAGAAGGTGAGTCAGGCTGAGGTGGGGGAGAGAGGAGAATAGGGCTAATTCTGCCAAAAGAAAACATGACAGCAGAGAGAAGGGAGAAGGGGCAGGAGAGACAGAGAGAGAGAGAGAGACCCCTGAGGAGTGTGGAGTTCCCCAACTCAGGAAGGAGCAAGGCCCAGCAGGAAGCGTGTGTTTGTCTCTTCATCCTGTCCATGAGGAGTGTGGAACTAGAGCCTGGGGGTAGAAGGAGCCTTGTGCCGGTTTAGATGGACATCCTAACTGTCATCTCTCCTCGCCATCACAGTCAGCATTAGAAATCAAACCCTACCAGGACCCCTGCGGGACTCTCAACCCTGTGCCGTTTGTTTTCGATCCAGTGCCTATCCTTTGTATGTTCATCTTTCCTGGAAACATCTAAAAAGGTAGTTTTGGAGAATCAGTTTCTTGCCCCTGAAATGCCTGCTTAATGACCGTCAGTAACTTGTCAAAACTGGCGTCCAAATAAGGCATCTGGAGGAGCAGCTTCCTTGTTCTGGCTTCTGAGTCTGATCGCTCTGGTCCTGAAATCCTAACCTGGTTTATGGCCATCCCATGAGTCGGAGAGTCTTTGTCCTCGCGCTGGATCTCATGACCCCCTTCCTGGTCACAAAGTGGGGTACATAATAAATGGGAGAAAAGATGGGGTGTCTTCTGAAGGGAAGTGTCTTTTGAAAACATACAATTGCAAAGTAAATTAAGTAGTTCTAGCCAAAATAATAATAATAATAATAATAATAATAATATAATAATAATAAGAAGAAGCAGCCAAAATGGTCTGACAGGGTACAAGTAGCCTAGCCTAGGAACTACGGGCTCTGCCTCTGAGGAAGTAGATCTGATGGATCAGGGTTCATGGTCAACTCAGTTGCTTGCTGTGAGGCTCCTGCCTACTCCTTGTGTGTGTCACCTGCCAGTCACCACCTGGGTTAGGGACCTACTGCTCTCTGTCCAGGCGGTGCCTTCCTGGAAACTGATTTCTAAGCCCACTGGGGGCTTAGGGTGATTCCTCCTATCCATAAGTGGCCAATCGGCTAATGAGGTTATCTGCTTTTGAAACCCCTGGCCTTCTGAGCTCCTATTTACACATCTCGCTGCAGGCAAGAGAGCAATTTGTTCTCCTTATCTGCACAATGTCAGCACCTTTTCCAGATTTGTTTGCAAATGGCAATTTCCTTTTCCTTTGCACAATGTGTTTAGGGGATTTTGTTTGGTTTGGGTTCTTTTTTTTTTCTGTTTAGGGAACTCATTCATTCTGCAACTTAAGAGGCTCTGATTGCCTGAGGAGGGTCCTGGGGGCTCTTTGTGGTCTCCACTGTCACTTCTCCCCAGTTCCTTCAAAGTCAGAATTTGGCCCCTGGCTACAAATCAGGACCTGGGACTTGGAAGGAGAGCTAGAAGAGAGACAGGAGAGACAGCAGCTGAGACAACAGAAGCGACTCACAGTTAATTGGCCCTGGTCTGGTTTTGTTTGCAAACAGGAAAAAGGGCAGCCTTCTTCCCCAGCCTTACTCCCCATTTCCCATGCTGTTGTAGTTGGCCATGTGTCCCGTGCCATCTCTTAGATGAGCTTCTGGCCACACTTAGCTCTGTTTCCCCCCAGGAGCCACTGCCAGGCAAACCCTGAAGGACAGCGGGCTCTTTAACCAACCTTATGGCAGCTTTCTGCCTCCTTTGGGTTTTGGGTTTGGGTTTGTCCAAGCTAAGTGACCTCCTGTCTTTTCCTTCTCTCGGCTTTCCTCACTCCCAGGACACAGTGCTCAGAGATCTCAGTAGATCTGGCCATCCTTTGCTATTGTCAAAAGCTGATGTATGTGTGGCAAGAGAGTCTTTCTAAAAAGCAGGATCCATGGTTTCAGTCAAATTCTCAAAGAGAGTTGGCGTATGCCATCTTGGATTATGAGTGCTAGGGAGGCGGAGGCAACAGGATCACAAGTTCCAGACCAGCATGGGAGACTGTCTTAACAAAGAAATAAAGATAAGGCAAAGGAGGAAGGAAGGGAGAAAACATTTGCCCTTAGGAGTAGCTAGCCAGGGTTGACTTTTCATCAGTGAGTGCTTTTAATCCATCTACTATAGCCACCTGCCTGAACTCTGGGTAGAAACAGTCCTGCATCCTTCCCAAATGACAGTGAGGTTCCTCTCTACTGTGCTGACTTCTGGTTGGCTTTCCTGCTGTCACTCAGCAGAGCTGGCCATGCCTCCTGGAAGCCACTACCACTCATTCAGCCTGTGTCCAATACCATTAAGACTACAATATAAGGATGCATTTCAGGATTTCACAGACAGGAATCCTGTTGGGCTCAGGTGTGTTCTGTCTGTTTCTTTCCTTCCTTCTTTTCTCCCTTCCTTCCTTCTTCCTTTCTTCCTTTGCTCCTCCAACTTCTCCTCCTCCTCTTTTGTTTGTTGTTTAAGACAGGGTTTCTCTGTGTAGTCCTGGCTGTCTTGGAACTCATTCTGTAGACCAGGCTGGCCTTGAACTCACAGATCTTTCTGCCTCTGCCTCCACAGTGCCAGGATTAAGGTGTGCCACCATGCTTGGCAAGTGTTCTGTTTCTTATAAGGCAGGAAGGAGTAACCTACAGAATGCAGTGTGTCCGGCTATTAATAGTCCTAGCTGGGTCATTTGCCTATGAAAACAGGGATTTATACCCTTTGTTGATTGTGGTTGTATCATCCTTTCTTCCAAACTTAGCAGAAGGTAGGTGTCAACTTGTCCCATCCAGAAGGGTACTGACCCTGTGATGGGTAGAACTTGACAAAAAACTCACCCACAAGGGAAGTGGTTGACTTTTAATACCTACAGTGGCTGGAGACTTTTGTACTTCATCTTTTCAGTTTCTGCAACAGGGGGCAGGCTACCTTTCCCAAGGAGCAAATGGGCTCACAGAGACTGACAATAGGCACCACTCCAGGCTGAAGGCCTGCCCAGTAAAGTGCAGTATTCATTGTCTTGAGAGAACTCAGGTGTGTCTGGTCCTGGGACCTGCTAGACCTTTCCAGCTGGTTCTGGTCAGGGAATTTGCATATAAAGTCACTTCTGAGACACCTTGGCATCCATTATTGCCAGCCCTCTGCTGGGAAGTCACTTCTACTCAAGGGACATTCATTCCTATGATTCCCTCCCAGCTCAGGGCTCCCTTCCTCAGGTCCACTAGCCAAGGCATTCAGCCTTATCTTCAGAGAGAGCAGGGCTTCACGGTCACAAAAGACCATGTGTCTTTGAGTAGGGGGAGCATGTATCAGTGGCACCCAGGCCTACATTCATTCATTCATTCATTCAACGAATATTTAGGTCTGCACCCTGCCAGGCACAGCTCAAGGAGCTGGTGTTTGGACCTGATGTTCGCGTGTGTGTGTGTGTGTGTGTGTGTGTGTGTGTGTGTGTGTGTGTGTATGTGTGCGTGTGTGTGTGTGTGTGTGTGCAAATGTGCATGTATATACACACACAAACACTTAAGCAATACCATGTGATGGGAAAAGCACAGCCTGGTAATGGGAAAGGGAATACTTATGGTAGAATGAACATTTGAACAGAGACCTACAAGGAGTTTTAGAAGAGAAAAGAGGTGAGAGAGAAAAAAAAGCAAGAGAGAGAGTGCTTGTGGGCAGTGTGGGAAGAAGCAGCAGACTGGTGGGCTAAGCACCAGGTGCAGAGCGCCAGGAAACAAAGCTAAAGAGGGGCAGGGTCCAGGGCTGCAGAGGAGCATGAACTGGAACAGGAAACCAGGTTTTAGTCCAGTGTATTGGGACAACACCAGATGCGTGTGAAGGATCACTCAGGCATCTTCATGGTGAGCAGACCTCAGATACATAAGGAAGAGAGCAGGGAGGCCAGCTGCAGGATGTGACGGCATTTAGACTGTTGGAGTAGATAGAAGAGATGGAATTCGTCGTCTGGTTTGATTTAGAGATGATAGGAGCTGCTGATGAATTAGATCTGGAGAGTTGGAGAGTGGCCAGTTCTCTGACTTGTTACATCTAAGCTTTCACGAGGCAGTAAGGGTCAGTGGTGTTGCTATCTACTTAAGTAAAAATGTGAAGGCTGGGGGACCATCAAATTTCCATGCATATGAGGATAAAAATGCCCAGGAGACAGCTCTAGAGATGAGTCACATGGACAAATATTTAGATGAATCTGAATCTGAGGGGCTGAAGACAGAACATAGAGTGGAAGCCACACGGAGAGGTCGTTGAGTAACTTGGGATTGAATGAGCTCCTATAGTGGATGTGACTGAAGAAAAGACCCGAGAGACATGAGAGTACAGCCCTGAGAGGTAGAGGCAGCTCAGGGGTCTGCAGAAGAGACTGGGATGAACGTCCTCAAGAAGAGAGAATCAAGTCCAGGAGAGAGATAGCCCAGAAGCCTAATGGTCAGGATTCTAGAGAGAAAAGAATGACCAATGAGTCCATTGCTGCCGCTGAGGGCAGCTCAGCCTGATCGATGACCCCTGGAAAGAATAACACAGAGATGGTTAGTGACCGTGATGAGAGGGGCTCAGGAGAGTGACAGCAGTTTCAGCAGTATCATTTAACACTAGAGACTGGGTCACCTGCACAGGCCACCCTGGCTGGTTGGATGGGAACCTAAACCCTAGCGCTGCTTCCAACCACTGTGGTCAGCTGGCTGTGCTGAGCTGACGTGCCTTGGTCTGAGTCCTGCCATGTTCCTTAATCCTCTCCTGCTTCCACGTTTATTCTTTAAATCTTCACGTGCAGCTCATTAGTAGTAGGTGGAACTGAAGCAAACGGCTGTGTTTATAGCTCTAAAACGCTTAAACAGCCCAAGGCCGGAGGATTGGGTTAAGTCTAAGACTAGACTGGGCTCTGTGACAAGTTCCAACCAACCTGGGCTACAGGGTGAGAGTTTGTCTCCAAAATAAGGAAAGAAAGGGAGGTGGAGAGAAGGTGGTTGGGAGGGAGGGAGGGAGGAAGGGAGGGAGGGAGGGGAAGAGAGGATGGATGGAGGGACGGAGGGAGGGAAAGAATTTAAGTATTGATGAGTGTTATGTTTACCTGCTGTGAGCACATGAGGGGCATACATGTGCATGCATGGGATAAATACCCTGTGAATGCCACCTGTTATTTCGATTTTTCTATTATACTTTAATACTTATTTGAGGCCTCGGGACATGAAATAGAGGCTGTGTGAGCTCAGAGGACAATTCGCAGGAGTTGTTTCTCTCCTTCCACCATGTGGGTCCCTAGGATCGAACTCAGGTCCTCAGTCTTGGTGGCGGGTGTCTTTACCCACTGAGGCATCACTAGCTCCTTGCCAATTGTTTGCCACTCACTTGCCCTTCGCTCTTCCGGTGAGATGCTGTTTTTCCTAACTAGGAAGGTTCTCATCTCACAGTTTAGGAGCTCATCCAAGGTCTCATCACAGCTAAACAACCCGGCCAGAAAAGACTTCACGTTTCCCCAGCCAGAATTCCGTTTGCCCGTATGCTGCTTGCTCTTAGGCAGAGAGACCAGCAAGAAAAGAGCCATCCCAGGGGACATAGGAGCCCAGCCCCCTGCTTTGCCCTTCCTGAGGCTCCTGAAGTTCAGACCCTCCCCCTAGAACCTTCCCAAAGCTGCCTCCTCCCTTGCCTAGGGTCAGAGTCCAGGGATCCAACCTCTTGGGGGTGAGGGGGGATAGTACAAAAAAAGTATGCCAGGGGCCTGAGTCCAAAGCTAGTCTAGCGGTAGAAGGGATGAGGCATTGTCCATGTAAGGGCAGATCCCCTGATCTCTTTAGGAGCCCCAGATTTTCCACACCTCTATCTTCGACCCCCATACTTTTTTAGGGGCACAACCAGGCCAGCAAAGGACTCCAGCCCTGGGGCTCAGATCTAGAAATAAAACCCAGTTTCATCACAAAATGATTAAAATAGACAGAAAATACAAGCTGCTCTCAGACTTTTATTACTATTATTTTTATCCCCCGGGCAGCACGTGAACACAAAGCTGGTTTTGATTAAGCGTTTGGTCCTCCCAGCCCATTCCGTGCTGCGGTTCTCACAGTGGCCCGGCAGCTTGGTATTCCTGGCTGGGCCCCATGCCTCCTACACAACCCCCACATTACTGGCCCTTAGGTGGTGCTGCTCTCCCCTGCCCTGAGCCTCCGGGTTTGGAATATGCCTGGTCTGGAAGGGAAACTTGAGCCCTTTCCTTCAGGGCCTGATGGGGAGATAAGCTGCAGTGAGTGGAGCTTCTCGAAACCAGCTCAGTGTGCACCCCAGGTGAAGTGCTCACTCTCCTGAACCCACGCTGCCCCAGAGCCAAGAGCACTGCAGAGGCAGGTAGAGCTGGCTGATGGAGGGCTTTCTGAAGTGAGAGGATGCTAAAGTCCATTAGAAGGCGAGGGAACATGGCTAACAAAAAGAATTAGTTCATTTAGGTAAATGGTGCTTTTGATCTTGCCAAAATACCATCTGGTTTGGTTTTTTGCTTTTTGGGCTTTTTTGTTTTGTTTTGGTTGGTTAGGTTTTGTTTTTTGTTTTGTTTTGTTTTGTTTTTTTGAGACAGGGTTTCTCTATAGCTGTGGAGCCTGTCCTGGAACTCGCTCTGTAGACCACGCTGGCCTTGAACTCACAGATATAGCCTGCCTCTGCCCGAGTTCTGGGATTAAAGGTGTGCACCACCACTGCCTGGCCCAAAATATCATCTTATGCTTTGCCTTCTCTGGATTTTGTGATACAGTAAACTAGAAAAGGTAAAAGTTCCCTTTCTACAGCTATGGAAGCAGTTTAAAAGATTCGCCCAAGTCCTCAAAGGGGCCAATGACAAAGACAAAATGTACCAAAATAGCACCCAGCATGACCAACGAGGAAAGGCCTCAATGGGCTCCTGCTACCCTCTTTCAGAAGCCTGAAAATCTGGGCCCATCACCTTTGCTTGTTTGTGCCTCCACTTACATGTCAGTAAAAGGACTTTGATCCTCTTTGATCCTCTTTCCCAGACTCCTCTCTGCTCTGGAACTTACTGTGAGAAAAAGCACACTGAAGCAGGAATTCGGTACTACATACACACTCTGCCATTCATTCCTCCTCCTAGGAAGGGGAGGACAAGACACTTCTGAGTACACCTTTCTTTAAAGTCCCAGGGGTCTTTCTGCTCCTCCAATGTATCCATGTGAAACTGGTGCCTCAGAGCATGGGTGGCAACTTGAGACCTTGTCGGCTCCAGAAGCCAAGAACCCTGAACTCTCCGTCTGGGGCTCCTTTGCTGTTAAAGAGGCGGCAGGGCAGGGGCATCACACAGTGGGAGAGGCAGCAGGGTATGCGCTGGGTTGTCAAGCTCTGCTTAAAAGGATCTCTTCCATCTTTGTCCCTTTACCTCACCCCATCATATAGTGCTAGGAACTCCTAAGTGATGATCCAGCGGGATCATTCCCATAGTTGTGTGTATATGGCTTTGGTTGTATTCAACAGGGGGGTTGACTCCCTCGGCTGCCACCTAACTGAACCTGTACTGTGCCCACATGCAGCCTCTGTCACACGGATGTCACTGTCATAGAGAGGCCAGGCATGTGGTAGAGGAAGCCTACATGAACAAGACTTAGTAAAAGGGGCTGTGTGGACAGATGCACATTCTAGAGCATGCGAGGGACCAGATGTCATCTAGGAGAGATGCAGCCAGAAACTAGGAAGTGTATGTCCCCCCCGACCTCTGCAGTCTATGCTCCTACTACCACCCCTTACAGGGAACCCAGTTTAGGTAAGACCAGCTGAGGTGCCCAACCTGGAGGCAGGGACAGCCTGTCAGCCCTTCTTCTCCAGCCAAGCCACAGGAATGTGGCCAAAGCCCTTGCTGGAAAATCCCCTCCTCCCTCTGAGCTTCCTCTTTGGGAGCAGGAAATGAAGGATAAGGACAGGAAGGAACTTGGCGGGGGGCGGGGAGGTGCCTTCCATCCCTTGCCTGAAGAGTAGTGAAAACACGAACCTGGTAGTGGCCCATCAGCCAGCGGCTTCTTATCTAAATCCTGTGTGCTTTTACCACAAAGTCTGAAAAATCCAGTCTCATGAGAATCCAGAGAGAGCCCTTTCCGTGCCCACAGGTGCTGCTCACATCTATCCTCGGAGAGGGTACCTGCTCCCGGCATTGTCTGACCTTTACCTTAAGGTGGAAGAGGGAACTTGCTGCCCAGCCTCAGCCAATGGCCACTGCAGGGATCCAAAGACCTGCCTTGTAGATGCGCTGCAAAAATACTTAAATGAGTCCCAGCCTTAGTCTCCAAAACTATGTTAGTGGCCTGTCTTGAAGCCTTCATCTGGCCAGGCCTGGCCCAGTGCAAAAGCAAGTCTCAGAAACCAAAGGCCACACACACCTTTTAGTCTATGAACCCAAAGCAACCCAAAGGGGCCTGGTCGTTTTCTTCTGTGTGAGGCCCCTCCATCTGCAGAAAGCCTTGGAGATGTAGACCATTTAGATAAGCAAATCAAGGCCCCATGGGGACAAGAAGAGCAAAGGGTATTGAGGGCCTAGGCCCTGCTAAGTGGCCTTAGTCCTGGCAGTCTCTACTGCTATAGCAGGGAGCAATAACCAGCTCCCTAGCCTGGCCATCCATCCTGCTGGGTGACTGTCCCAGCCACCTGATTTATCAGGACCATTCGGCAGGCTCTCCTTCTTTGGTGCTCCCCTGGAGGAAGGGCCTGCTGCAGGCGCCACTTGGCGGCGGGCACAGAGGGCCTCCAAGTGGAATGTAGGGTGGGTGGGCCAACTAGGGTCAAGGTAGGGTGCTGCCTGGGGTGCCTCCTTAGACAGCTGCTGACTGATGTTTCTGTTCCCTTTGTTTGTTTCAGATGCTCGGACCGGTGAGAACACCAAGGTCCCGGAGATGAAATCCCGGAGACCCAAGAGCTCTCTTCCCCTTGTGCTAGGAACAGAGAGTAAGTGCCTCTCAGCTTCTCCATACAAAGGCGGGCGTGTTGGCACAGTCCCTGCTTCCTGGTCACCAGCTCTGCCCTGGACTCCTTGAGGACATGCTTCTGCCCATCCCCCAGGGTACCCTATGTCCTCCTGGTTACTACTGAGCCAATTACCTTTTCTCAACCCCTGCCAGTCTCTCTCTCTACCACATCTGCAGCCTGGGGCTGTTACACGGGTTCTTTGTCTTCCTGACCACAACCTCCAGACCTCCTGCATCACTTTTTGGTTGTTACTTAGACCCCCATGGGAACTGTTCCCCATCTTTAAGTTGATCCTGTCCTGTCAAGGGAACCTTCCTATACGGTTACTCTGTGCTTATGACATCATCAGAAATGTCCAATGGTCCCTACCGACTCCCGCAGGTGAGCCTCTCATGTGTTCCTGCACTGAACAAACCTACACCTGTACTGTGTGTACAGGTGCAGCCCCTGTACGTAACCTGACTGCCACCTCATGCTTGACCCCCCTCCCTAACAGCTATTCCATAGAGAGCTCCTCACTGAGTCCTGGGGAGCCCCATCTCCTTTCCCTTCTCGTGACTTTGCCCTCACACTTCCCTTCATGGGCAACTTTCCAGAAAACTCCCACTAAACCCACCTCAGTAACTTTCCAGAACATCCAACTTCCACCTTGACTGATCTTCCTGGCTCCATTGTAATGTCCTTGTGTATCCCCTGAAGGCCAGTCTGGCCCTCAGGATGACATGCTGTGTCTATGGAAGGATCTCACTATAGTCTTTCCGAGTCAGATTTCAGAATATTAGAAATTGTCAGGGAGAAAGGGCACAGGTATAACCAAAACTGTGCAAGACTACCTCCCTCCTTCTGGATCTGAACCCCCACCCACCCACTGGGACCAGCATCTCTATTAGACAGGGTGATTAGGGTACATGCTGTTTCATGCCTACAAAGCTGCAATGAAAAAAAGAACTGTTTCAAGATAGTATTTGAAATGCATAATATTAATTTATTCAGCTTTATGCAGTTGTAAAACGTAACCTACATAATCAAAATTTAATACCTATCAAATAAAATTATCTAATGATAGACACAGAGGTTCATAAAGTCCTCAAAAGCCATAATGCAGCCTTGTCTTCTGCTGTGATTATTAGTGTGGCTTTTATTAGCAGAACTGCCTTATTACAGTTCCAGTTTTATAGGGCACAGAGTTGCTTGGCCATTGCCAGAACACACTAAGTTTTAAAATAAACAGAAAGCCAGGCATGGTGCACACTTGTAATCCCAATATTTGAGAAGCTGAGGTGAGCCTAGCCTGTGCTACATAGTGAGTTCTATGCCAACCTAGGATACAGAGTGAGACTCTCAAAAAAAAAATTAAAAAAGCAAAACAGAAAACAAAACCAGAAGATAAGCTCTCATTTCTACTAGTAGAGGGAAGCAATCCGGTCTCCTTGTTCCAAAGATCACTTTTCTTTCCATGATAAGGCCGTGTTTTATGGCTGCTTTATTCTTTTCTTTGTAAAGCCGTGTGTTTGCCTTTGCTGCTGATGAGCTCTTGGAACACAGCTAATCAGACCGAAGGGTCAGAGGTCCTCAGCCTTCATGGTGGGGTAGCCAACATGAAGGTATAATTTCTCCAAGATGTTTACACAAAGTGAGATCCACTCAGACAGTGGAGGAGCCAGGACTGTTCTGAGTAGATTTTAATAAGCTGTTGAAAGCTCAAGGACAGTCGTACGTACCTAGGAGGAATGAGTTAGTAGTGTTATTCTCTAGAACCGCTGCCTGGGCCTTGCTGTGCTAACTGTGGGCAAACATGAGCAAACGAAGTGTTACTCTTAGAAGAGCAGCAGGGACTGTGACACAGGCAGTGATAAGGGGGCTCACCTGACAGGGACAGAGGTCCAGCCACTATGTCTTCATGTCTGGAACCCCGTTCTGTGCAATCCTGAGGAGGGAGAGGCAGGGTCAGAGCAGAACTGTGGAGGAGAAAAACAGGCGCAAGGAGGCTGGGAGACAATGAGCAGGCTCCACACTGGGCACTTTGCCCTGCAGAGCAGGAGGCCTTGGAAAACCTCAACCAACTTGTCATCATCACACTCTGGGGTCCTGGGTGGCGGCTCTGGTTGCGTATTAGATTCACCTGTAGAACTTGGAAACCACCGTGCCCAGGCTGCCCCCAGGCCAAGTCAACAGAAACTCTAGGGTGGTGGCTGGGATTCCGCATTTGTTCATGTTCCTAGATTGTCCTGGTGTGGGGCCATACTAAAAATCTGCCTTTCCGTGGGAAGCTGTCTCTGTTTTCCATGGTTGGTTCAGACCAGGAGAGGTCTGGGAAGGGTGCAGAGTCACCCAGGTACCCTCACACTAGTGGCTTAAGAGCAAGACACCCTGTGGAGGCAGCCTTAGGGTGGGGGCAGGAAGTATTTGGACCCCATGGAAAATGCAGTCAGCACAGGATTAACTCCACCTATTCATCTGCAAAGGGACCTTCGCTCCTCTGTGGTCCTGTGATGGATATCTCACCCCACGCACCCTGATGGCCACTTTCCCTCCCTGTGCTGGCTTGTCTACTCAGTCACCACCACCCTAAGCCTATTGTCCCTCTGTGCATTAGGTTATGGCTTTGGCTGCCCCCTACATGCATTCCTGTCCCTTAGAAACCTGTACCCCAGAGGTCTGAGGGACACCATCAAGTTTGGTCCTTGGTGCCTTCTGACAAGGTGCCTGCTCCCAGGGACAGGAAGTAAAGGTGGTATCTTTAAGGTCTGTGTCCCCAATTTTTTTATTCTTTGAGGTATAATTTATTTAGAAATTGCTTAAGTTATATGTGCATGCATTCTCATGTGAGCATCTTAAGACATACAAGAATATACCAAGACAATGTGAAAATCCTCTTCTGTCTCCTATTTCATTCACACACTCACTTGCTTTTGTTCTGTGCACTTTATATATGTGCTAATAGAGAAACTCCTCAGCAGGAAGGGTTTATCCTCCCCGCTGAAACTGAATCAGACATGTAGCGTGCATGCCCTCATCACATGCCATGTTTGCTAGCGTTATTATCTTCATTCCCAGATGTGTTGGATTCTATGAGCAGTCTTTCTCAGGATTACACATGAGGTTTTGTCACAAGGCTGTGAAGTGTCTAATCTAAGGAGGAAATCCATCTTTCCTGAGGAAAGGGGGAATGACTTTCCTGTCAAATAGAGTATAGCCAGATCCCTTTCTGTGCACCCTCCTGTCCCCAGGGATGGTTTATTCCTATGAGCCAGCTGTTGGTGTAGGAGTGGACAGTGTGGACCACACTTGCCTAGGAGCCCCCAAGTCTCATTGTGGCATGAGAAAGAATCCAGGCAGTCTATCCCCAGCCTCCCATGACTAAAATACTTGTTAACCTGCCAGTCAAAGCCACAAACAAGGGAGGAAGTTTGGGAGGGTTTGAGGTGAGGAAAACTCAGAACCGGGTTTTGAAGGAGGCAGAGGAATGTAGTTTATGTGGTTTGAAGAAGAATGATAACATTGGCAGGGGAGGAGAGGCAGGCGGGAGCTTGGGGGAGGAACTGCAGATGCTGGAGAGAAAGCTGGAAGGACAGCTGAGTCAAACAAAACCGGTGTGCTGGTGCCGTGCACAGGCGTCACGTCAGGAGCTCCTTCTGCGCACCAGTAGCAAAGCCTCTGCTGTCTTAGAAATGCTTTTTGCTCCCATTTCCTAGAGAAGCGAAACTGAGCCTCAGAGATGAAACTGGCCTGCCTTAGGGTCTCCCAGCTGGTAAGGAACGGAACCGTTGTGGTCCGTCTTCCTGCCATGTCCCCTCTCACTTTGCTGTAGATTTGGCCTCGCTCCACCTTGACCACACAAACACAAAGGCTGACAGTTCTTCCCCCTGGCCGGCAGTGGCAGCCAGGAGGAGGTGGGGCGACAGAGGACCAATGGAGACAAAGGAAGGGCACTGACCTGTGTCCCTGGATCTAGAGGCCTGTTAGTGTGTGTGCTGCGTGCCTCACGATGGGATTAAAACAGCCATTTTGATATCAGTTCAAAGTTACAGAGCAAGTCCAAGAACCACTGGTGCAAAGAACTGTTGTGTTCCTTCTACACGAGAGTCACCAGTTGTTATTTCATCCCACCGTTCTGTCATTCTCTATATATTTATAATGTTAATTTAGAGAGACAGATACCATTTTAAATCAGAGTTACCATACCTTTCATTTCTTACTCATTGTGTGTCTAAGAATAAAATCACAATGTGTGGTTGGAATCAGGGAAGTTGACACTTAAGCAGTATTGCTCTCTAGCCTGTCTACAGTCTACCCTCCTTTATTTTTTTGTCACTTGGCCCAATAACGTCTTTTCTTAGTGAAAATATAATATCAGCATCCCTGGGTTACTTTACCTACTCCCGCAACACAGAATTGACTCCTCTTCTTGCTTTGGAGATAAAATGGGAGACGTGCTCAGGCCCAGGGAGAAGCACCAGGTCTCTGCCTGAGCTGAGTTGGCCGCTGAGAGACAGGAGCGCCTCAGTGAAGCTCCACATGCCCAGAAGTTGGCTTGCTACAGTCACTTCCAGGGAGTTGTTCAGACATGGGGCATAGCAAGAAAACCGTGGGGTGGCAAGAAACAGAGGTCTTGGTTCTTCTACTAGTTAAACTTTTCTCAAAGCCCTTCAACCCTTTAGAACATGGCTTCCTCAGTATCCAATGAACACCTTCCAAGGCTGGTCTCAAACCTTGTCCAGCTATGACATCAGGACACTGACACTGTGTTGTAAGGGACACAGTTCAGGAGAATCTGGCTATCTAGGGTAACACAGTGATGGAAGCATCCTACAGGGAAGGTGGCCTGGAGCCCAAAGCCCAACTTTGGGGTGCTCCTACTGAAGGGGATCTCATTAGCCAATGGAATTCTTGGGGGTTTTGTGTAGAGGAAGGCAAGCATTTTACTTGAAGGATGGATTCACAGGCCTTAAAAGATGGTTTTAGAAAATATAAGTTAAAAAGAGACAAAGCACAGACGAAGCAATGTCAGCACAGTGACACACCTGGGTCCTAGTAAGAAAGAGACAATGAGCACCTGTTGGTTTTACAGCTTAGCATAACAGATATTTGAGTTGGGTCCACAGTATTTAATCTTCCTAATCAAGGCATGAGTTCCTCCTGCTTTAAGGGCCCCTGCCTTCACTGTTCTTTTACTTAGGGACAACTCAGGGGCAGTTTCCCTTTGGAGTCTGTGCCTGGCCTGGACACTCACCTCTGGAGGGTGGTGCGCGTGGGCTCCTGGTGACCACAGTGGACCGTTTCTGATGACAGTGTTTCTCTTTGTTTTGGTCCATCTTAGGTATCGCTATGAAACGAAGAGTCATTTCGACTTGAAAATATCTATGGATATCAAACATGTTGTCTAGTCCTCTTGGTCTTTTCTAGGTCAAATATTTTTTTAAAGCATTCTCTGCAGGTCATGGGAAATATTAAATTCTGATCGAACCCACAGGGCTGAAAGGAAATCTAGAAGAAGTTGGGATTCAGCATCAAGACTTGCCTAACACTGGAAGTGTGGGGCCCGTGGAGAGCGGTTAGGATGTTTTTACAGATGCCCCCGAAGGCAGGCACCAACCCTTCTTACACCCCTTTACAGGGTGGATATTTGACTGTGATAGTACCCCACATGTACCTGTGCACATGCATGGGACACCTTGATGGTCATTCACTGGACTGGTACTTCCAGATCCTTCAGCTTTCTCGCTACCTTCCATGAGCTGATTAACTGGTGGTCTCAGTCATTCCCAGGAGCAGCTTATGAGAGCCTGGCAAGTAGCAGTGGCCCTGCTGGCCTGGCCCTGCTAGACTCCTCTTTCACAATTATCATGACATCCCATGGGGTTTGGGAATAAGAGCTTGCAGCAACAAGAGGAGTTGTGTTCCTCTGGAATCTTCTAATGTGACTGTCTTTGCTATGAAGGGAGGCAAGTGGGCAATGTGCCCGGAGATGTTAATTCTGGGAAGACAACCAGTATGTCTCCACATGTCTGTAATAATGTACTAGAAGGAGTCAGTGGGTGAGAGGACAGTCACTCAGTGCCTTGAGCCTTTCTCAGTGGGGGTTATCGGGAGTTGGCCTGCTAGCCCCAGACTCCCTTGCCAGCCTCAGGGGTGGCTCTGCTTCTTGCCTTACCCAGTCTGTGTCACTCCCAGGAGACTCGAGCAGACAGTGAATGCTAGTTTTGGGAATTTTAAAGGGTTTGATGCCTATTTATAGTTAACTACCTAAAAAGGGAAATGTCCCCAGAGAGACAGAGATCCAGGGACCTGCCTGTACCCAAGGCTGCTGCTGTTAACACCAGCTCCCTAACTGACCCTCTTCACTCGGCAAGAAACAGAAAGGGGTACTCATCTGCCTTCAAACTGAGCCATCTAGAAACTTCCATGAGACTGACCCTCTCCCTTCCAGGACAGAAAGAAGGTTCTCAGGGCCAGTACTAGCTTAGGCCTGGGCAGAAAGATGCAAAAGACATTTCCAGAATCAGTCACGCAGAGCAGATTTCTTCCAGCAGTGCCTCGGCTTTCTGAGGAAGTTTCTCGATTCTTTCTTTTTATTCATGATTTTATTGGGCTGTTTCATTTCTAGCCTCCAAGTCTCATCTAGAGCAGAAGGCTCAGCTCCTAGAAGTTTTGATCAAGGAGGCGACAGAGCACACACTTAAAGTTGTGGAACGTGGCAACAAGATTTGTACACCCTGGCTACATCTCAACATCAGTTCATTAGAAATTCCCAGGTTCCCAGAGATCTAATGGTCTCTGTCCTACTTAGCAAGCCCATGCCAGTTTGCCACTAGGACCCTTGAGGTATAGCAGGGGGACCCTTTTGCTGTCCCCTGGGAACTTGGTGTGTACATTTTGTGAGTAGGTTTCTGAACTGGCTGGTGACCGGGATAGACCCACTAGAAGGATCTCTTCTTGGAGGTAGCATGCTGAGCTGAGAGCTGCTTGCAGAATGTGTAGAAGTCAGCCGAAGGCGTCAGCATGTACAGGAAGCCATGGCACGATGCTAGTGCACAGAAACTGAAAGACACTGAGTGTGGCGTGCAAAGGAGCATCACCTAAAGGCCATCACACAGCTGACCAGTAGCAGCTGGAAACCTGGAATGTCTCTAGGTGGCCGCAATGCACACTGAGACTTGAGAACTAGGAAGGGTATTCCCCAAGAAGGATTAGCGTGAAAGAAGGCTGGAGATGAAACCAAGGACCTTGTAAGACCAGATGGACTTGGTCCTGAGTGGTAGTGGGTAGCCTTATATTCAACCTCAGATTTATATTTGAGAAAAGTCGCTTTGGTCCCAGCATGACAGATGTCTTAGGGCAAGGACTAGGAGACAAAAGGTTAGTACCTGGGATGGTACTGAAGTTAGAATAGGGCAGTGATGGTGAATGCCGTGGGGGGAAAAGACCAACCATCTGTTCGGGTGATGGAACTGATGAGCACTTGTGACTGGCCATGGGCAAGGAGAGGGACAAGAAGCAATCTGGGGAGACGGTCCTGGGCTTGATTTGGGGTAGGGAGATGGTGTCTAGGAGGTTAGACACAGAAGTTTAGCTCAGAAGAAAGGCCTGGCTCCAGGGAAGACGTGGGCGGGAGAGAGTGAGAGTAGCCGTGAGAAAAATACCCTGAATGGGGACATGAGAGTTGAGGGGCCAGGGCCTTGCCAGGAAGGATGTGGATGTGGGCTGATTGTCCAGGGAGGTGCCCCTGCTCCCTCTCAGAGACAGCAGACAGAGGGCACCCCTTCCCCTCCTTACCCCGTGGCCCATTGCCATCATGGGATTTGCAAAGATGGTAGGTTTCCATGTTGTTGTTGGATGTTCTTTTCTCACAGTGACTGATGTAGAAAAATTGGGGGAGTCGAAGATTAGATGAAAGCCAAAGGGCCCAGAGGCTAACAAGATAATAAGAAGGGTAAGTCTAGGGAAGTGGAAACTCATTAGTGACCAGTTTATCTCTACTGAGAATTTGGGTTTCTGCACCCACAAGTGGGACCAGAGCTGAGGAGGATAAGGTGTGGTGACATGGAACTCCTATGAGGATGCCAACAGGGTCAGCTACTACTCAGTTACTTTTCTCTTTGCTCTCCCTAATACCTGACAAAGGCAGCTTCAAGGAGGAAGGGTGGTGTGACTCACCTATCACTAGTGATAGTGTAGTGGGAAGAGCAGCTCTAGCGGGGCCAGGAGGAGCGTGAGGCAGCTGGTCACACTGCATCTGAGGCAGCAAGCAGAGGATTGAATGCTGGCGCTCAGCTCCCTTCCTTTGGACTCAGCCAGTGCCCCGCCCCTTGCATAATCTTATCCACATTCAGGCTGAGCCTTGCTTGGCTCTTTAGTTGAACCTCTCTGGACACATACTCACAGACCTACTCGTTGTCTCCCAGGTGATTCTAATCGAGACTAATTATCACATCCCAAATAACCAGAGGCGCTAAATTTGTCCCAGAGGGCAGAGCAGTCCTTTGGGATCTGCTTGTTTGGGAAAAAGGGGCTAAGTGAGGGAAGGGACCAGCACAGAATGTGCACTGCGTGCTGGATTTTTCTATTTTTAAAAAAAAAAATATATATATATATATATACTTCTCAAATTTTTTGTAGATTTTTGGTACATTCATTCACTTACCTGTTTGTTTATTGTGTGTGCACACATATGTGCACATGTGCCATGACTCTATTGTGGAGCTTAGAGGACAACTTAGGATTGTTGGTTTTCTCCTGCTGTGTTGGTCCTGAGGTTCAAACTTGGGCCATTGAACTTGGCAGCAAGCACCTTTCCCCGCTGAGACAGCTTGCTAGCCTTCCCCACACTTCTTTTCAAATAGGAAACTGAAGAGCTGACAGGTTACATAACACGTGTTAAGCCCCTCAGCTTAGCTCCAGTGCACTGGGGCTAAGGCTCTAGAGCTGGACTTGGGTGCAACTACTGGAGCAGAAAAAGATTCCCAGGGCTTGCCTTGGAAGGCGCAGCAGGTGTGCTGAAGTCAAAAAGTAGCCAGGCGCGTGATGGTCAGCGGCTCTGTTTCTAGCTGAGCCACATACGGCTTCATGAACTTGGAAAGCCACCGAAGTACATGAGATTCCAGCTCTCCCTCCTCATGAGATGGAAACACGGGGCCGTGCTCTGCTTGCGTTTGCTCAGAGTAGAACACCTGTGAGGCGCTTCCCCCAAGAAACCACATTTTATAATCCCGTGACTCAGCTTCTGAGTGCACAGAACACCGTGAATGGATTCCTGCAGATGGTCATATAAAATATGGATAGCCTACAGAACATTGTTGACATTTAAAGTTGTTTTTACTGGTAGAACCAAAAGCAGCTTCAAATGCTAACAAACTCAAACCGCAGTAACCACAAATTTAATAGAACAAATTTCAAATGTGGCCTTCAATCCTGCTTAACCCTAACACTCAAAGATCTGTCATTTGGGGGTATCTTCTAGCTACATTGGTTTTGTAGAGCCAGTAAGATAGGGGAGGACTCTGTAGTCTCTGGTTTCATGCTGTCTACCTCCTTGTGTAACCCCAGTTCACACCCCAAGGACTGTCTTCCTCCTTCTCATCCACCACCACCCTCTCAGCGGGAGCTTGCTTACTGACAGCTAGCTACAGTGATCAGTTAGGACTACCATAACAAGATGGTGGACAGAGTGGCTGAAACACAGGCCGGAAAGCCAAGATCAAGGTCTCTCTCCTTCGGTTTGCAGATGGCTGTCTTCTCCCTCATACAGTTCCTTCTGTGTGTGCAGGTCTGCTCAGTTGGGTCTCTCTGTCTTTTCCTCCCTCTCTCCCTTCTTTCTTCCCTGGCCCTTCCCTTCCTATTCTCTCTTCCTCTCCCTCCCCCTCTCCTTTTCCTCCTTTCTTCCCCCTCCCTTTTTGTGAGGTCACCAGTCAGATTGGATTAAGGCCCGCCCTACTGACCTATTTTAATGTGTTTACCTCTTCAAATGCCCTGTGTCTGAGGCAGCCTCATTTTGAAGTACTGGGGGTTATAGTTTCAGCACATGGATGGAAGAGGACACCATGCAGTTGTAACAACAGTCCTCAGGCTCCTTCAGACAAGCGGCTTGCTCTCTCCTGAGGAGATCAGCTCTGCTCCTTCCCTTGGCCTCTCTCCTCCAGTCCTCCTGGAGTGCCTCAGCTAGTCATCACCTCCCACATTCGCCTTCCCTGTGTGGTTACCTGTAGCACCTTCAGGCTCTCCTGCCTTCTTCTGAGTCCTGGAAGTCCGCCTCCACCACAGGGGGAACATTTCTTGGCTGTTTTTCTTTGTCCGTTCAGCACCAGAATGGCTCCTGACTAGAATTTCCGTGGGCACCTACCCTCTCTCTTTTCCTTGGATGTGTCGCCTCTGGAATGTCATGTGACCCACTAGCCTCCAGCATCACCCATGACTTTGCTCTGGTTATATCTGGATCTCCTTACCAACATCTCTCCTCCACCGTTGCTCACAGTGACAGTCTTTCTCATCCTTCCATGGTCTCCTCTGTCACCCAGCTGTCAATAACTTCTAGTGAATCACCTGGCGTAAGCCCTGGCCCTTCTCATCTTTCATTGCATTCTCTCCCCTCTAATCACAGCTTAAATCTGAAATTCTCACCTTCCAGTCTCTGCCAGTGTTTCTCCAGGACTCTGACCCTGGCTTTTAGAAGCTTATCTACAGATCAATATTTTCATCCATCAAGTCCACTTGACCAAACCAAATTACTCATCAATCACTCTCCCATTCCATTTTCCTCTGATACAATTGTCCCCATGGTTCTCAGCAAGAAATCTCAAAGTACCTTTGTACCTGGACTTTGTATAGTCCCCTAAATCCTTTTAGTCCTTTCTCTGCCTCCCAGTCATCTTTTCTGTGTGGTCCTTCCAAGTGCCTTTCAAGAGGTGGCAGTATCCTAACTGGATATCCTTGTCCTCTGAGGGTTGCAAAGACCTGAGGGCGCTCAGACCCAGTATGACAGCTGTGTGTGAGAAGGTTCCCTGATCACTCAGGCTAAAGACCCAGATCTCTGGCATACAAGGCTAATGCTGTCCCTCAGAACTCTCCATAACAATGGACATGTTCTGTGCCTGCACTGTGCAATAGCCACTAATCGTCTTTGGGTTGATAAGTACTTAAAATAAAACTAGTTCAATGGAGGAACTAAATACTTAATTTTCCTTCATTTAAATTGACATACTAGCTTCATTTCAACTCCTGTGATAACAGCCATCTCCTCTAGCCAACCTCCACCCAAACCACCCTGCTTGAGACTACATCATCTGTTGCTGACATGGGCTCCTCCGATTCTCTAGGTTCATCTTCTTAGGCCTTGGGTCCACCCTTCCCCAATGATGAGCTTGAGGCCATGTTCTCAGCACAGCGTTTCCTCTTTTGCTGCATTTGAACAACTGTTTGCTTATTTTTAGAAAAAAATTTAAAACTTATTTTTATTTTACATGTATGAGAGTTTGTTTACATGTATGTATATATATCACATGTATGCCTTGTACATTTGAAGCTGGAAGAAGGCATCAGATTCCCTGAAACCAAAGTTACAGATTGCTGTGAACCGCCATGTAGGTGCTAGACACTGAGCTGCAGGTAGACACTGAGCTGCAGGTAGACACTGAGCCG